>CM034357.1:2997395-3211240 GCA_019925275.1 Mytilus edulis
AATTGTATTTGGCTGTTTAAATCGTTACACTTAAGGAATGACTGTAATATTTTTTTCTGTCTATGAAGAAATAACATAGAACAATGTGGTGCACACTGAATAGCGCGCGTAGCGGGTTATTTAACAGTGTGCACCACATTTTGTTTTATGCTATTTCGAAAAGACTGACAAAATATTACAGTCATTTCTTGTAATTTAATTCCAAATTCCATTTTAAACTGGCGTAATATTATATAGTAAATCATGAGAAGACATTGATGACGTCATGGTCACATGACAAAATTGTGTCTATGACATGATAAACAAAACGACGTCAGCCAAAAGAAAATGCGTAACATCCAAAATTAAATTATAAACAGATACATTGCTATTGAGAGTGTTCATGTCATAATGGTTTAAAATAGGAAAAAATGTCACTCTGATATAATTCTAATTTTCAAGTTGACATTTTAGTTACATGCAATTTAAACTGTGCTTTTTGTGAAATACATGTAATAGGAAAAGAACGAAGCATGAAAATTGAAAAAAAAGTAATTACTTAGCCAATCCAGTGAAACCTGTATCTTCTTAAATCACGTTCATTCCGATCTTTATGTTTGTCGTGTAAAATTATGTAAATTGAAATATTCAAGCTGAAACTATTTTCGCAAATGGTCCAGACCTGTTTGTCTTTTTCTTTTTTAACCAAGACGTTATCATTTTTTTTCGATATGTGAGTTTGGATGTCTCTCTGGAATCTTTAGCTCCTCTTTATAGGTATAAGAAAATGTGGGCGGTTAGCGGTTGTCAATCAACTTTTGAGCTGAATTAATCGAGTGAACACTTATATTTCTGACAAACTATTATCAATCACACATATCCTAAGCAATTTTGTAAAAACGACCTACGAACGAAACTGTGAAACCCAGTTAGAAAGTCCATGTTATGTCTTTTTTTTTGTCATGACGGAATTGGTTTTGCACATTGTCGAAGGACTATATTTAGAATCTGCTTCTAATCACTCGACATCTCCATATTTTACATCAGATCTGCACGAGGAACAAAAACACAAATGAAAAGAAACTGTAGTGAATGAAAAAATTAAGAGGAACTTCATCAAATAAAATATCTACGAGTACCTGTAGTAAATAAAAGCTATATTATCAAATAAGGAAACCATTTTTTACAAATCTCTTCCGTCCAAATGACCCCCTTGGAATCACACGAAGAAGCACTTTTCTTTCTAGTAATCAAAATGTCCGATTAAGACTTTGTTTTAAGACATACCGTCTTTTTGTTCGAAACTTGTTGATTGTTACCATGATCTTTAAAAGTTGCTTTTTTCGTATGGTCCCATTTGTTATGCTTAAAAATTGACTCAATTTGTTCAACATGATAAAATGACAATCATTGCATGTCAAAGCAACACTTTACGATGTTTTGTACTGACAAAATCCCCATTCCTTTAATGGTAAACAGAAACTTAGGATGTACCACAACAGGTACTGCTGATCTGATAAAGAGTCAAAATGTACCCTCTTTTAAAAATTCATGCACATTTCTTTTGTTTTCAAAATTATAAGTCAAAAGGTGTTCTACAATAAGCACTAGTCATTCAGCTTTCATTTGATATCGAAATGACTTAAATTTTTTGCATCCATGCATAAGAACTTTTTTGTTTATAATATGGACTACTTTCTAGTATGTGCTTTCTGACCAAGCCCGAATTATCCGTGTTACACCTTCATTCGACAGCTGTTATTTTTTTCCAACAAAGAATAATTGCAAACGAATGTGACACAAATCTTGAAATATAAACTGCATTTAATGCACTAAATCTGTCAGTTATTTCTAAATCGGATTCTTGTGGTTGTATTAATACAAAAGTACAACGATATTATGGTTTTAGGTGGGTTATATAATAATTGCAAACCGTCATATGTCTGCCAAGAGCTAGATAACAGTGCTATAAACTGCGATTGACAGGATAGAAATCTGTGTCATAATTCAATTAAACGGATCAACAGTATCGACAGAATCTTTGATGATTTGCTTAAACTATAATGATAGCTTAATTACTGTAAGGAAAACAAAACAAAAATAGTAAACAATAATGAAATGGACATTAGTTAGAATAAACAATCACAGAATGCTTATGAAGCAACCACAAATTTGCTGTTAAACTATACATGCTTTACTTGATAAAACAGTTTCGTCAACTTTTACTACTTAACAGTTGTTTTGATGCTATAAATTCCTTGTTCTGTGTAAATATCGGACCACTAACGTTGATTTTAACTAATTGGACAGTTTCTTCTTTTGTTGTGAGATGAATACACATTTTTTTGGAAATGAAGATGGGGTAAAAGCGATCCTCAAAATGTTTAAACCCGCCATAGTCTTGTTGAATCTGTCTTAAGTCAGACTTTTGTTGTTGTTAGTTGCGGTATGCTATATCTGGTTTGTCTTAGATCAAACGCTTGTTTTTCCTGTGTGATTTTTTTTCACAGTTTTTCATGTCTGAGCGTTTTCAAAAGACTTTACGGCATAGGATTTTCTCATTTATAAAAGTCATCTTTGTCATCGTTTTATAAAGCTTTGATCTTCAAATATATTGGTCCCAGCATCACTGAAGAGACATGTTTAGTTCTTTTATTATTTTCATAAACTATAGACCTAAAAATGCCCTTTAAGCAGCTATTTGTATTTAAAAGTGGAACCGTTAAAAAGCATTATACAGTATATATAGTTGGATTATATTCGAATACAACCAAAAGTTCAAGAAGATTGTTTGCTATAACTTTGAGGATATATTTTTCAACCCAAATTTTCTTGTTTTTGGTAAGATTATTATTTTTAAAGTGAAATAATATGCAAAAATATGTTCGGGATAATGCTTTTCTCACCAAAACAGAGAACAGATGAATGCTGGGTACCTAGAGCCTTGAATGGATGGTCCTTGCATTCTTCATCCTACATATTGATTTATATTTAAATTGATATTTTATACTCATGAAAACTACCGAAAGTTTAAGTTACATGCGTTTGTTTTGAAGATCATATGATTATTCCGAAAGGTGAGATTTTTCTATAAATGCTTTAAAAGAAATTCATATCTAGCTGCATTAAAAGTGTCAGCTGAATATATTTCAGAAAAAAAAACTATTGCTTAAAAGAATAACTGCAGTATGATATAAACCCATAATTTTTTGGCTAATTATTTATGGCAGTGCGGTGATTTATTATGTACTACTGCTGCCATCCACTGAATTCGGTAACTGGTGGATAGTTTCCAAATTGGCAATCATAACAAATCTGATCGTTTTTATGTTTACATATATTTTGTTGATAATAACAACATAATCCGAACTTTTAGTCTAGACCATTGGTAACAAGATAATTATACAAAATGTTGGTAGTGAAGCAGTTTCCACTGACGGTTTAAACGCATATTAACACAATGTAATTGTTTTTCAGCTTGCATATTTTAGTTTACATTACTTTACTGGAAAACTTATACGTGAAGAATAAAGCTACAGGATCTAAAAGGTTTTCTTAAAAATTAAAACATTAATCATGTTTTGTCTTTAAAAGTTCTTTCCCTGTTAAACTGTTTTCGCCAAAAGCACAATGGAAATTTCATATAACAACCATGTCAACCAAATAATGAAAAAATAGTAACCTTTCAATTTCCTATAAATCATATGGTTTTTTTTACACCTTAAGAAAATGGTGTTGACAGTATAATTGGGATGCATGTTAGAACTGTCATACGAAAGTGCAAAACTTTGATATTTTAGTACAGTTTTAAACGCTTGCAACGAAAACCATGACAACTAAGGTTATTGTCTAAGAGTTTAATCTATTTAGGTCGCTTTGTGTATGTCATCTACGACTATATCGGCTGTAAAAGGAATAGGTCCGGTAAGGGCCGGTTTTGGCCTCAAATTTCAAGTTCATTTGACGAAAGATTTTGGACACTTTTTAAACACTTAAATGTCTATTTCAATTGATTCAATTATTTTTTGTGAAAGGTTTTAACTGATTCACTCATTAAAAACGCTCCGATTCAAGCTTAGATATGAAAAATTTATCAAATATGCCAAAAACTGTCACTTTTCATATGGTTTTTGTCAAAAATGAAAGTGGCCGCATCCGTGTTCCATCCTCGACCTTTATATATGTTATGTATTATCATTAAACACAACTTACATTTCAATATCAAGAATGAACACGAATGCGGCCACTTTCATTTAAGACGGAAACCGTCTAAAATTTAACTAAAATGCTGAAATTGTGAAGATTTCAGTAATTTAACATGACCTCATGATGCAAGTACCCAATATATGTGCATTGTAAAGCCAAACTAAGCCCATATTTATGTAGCAGAGGCATTATACCTTCCAAAAAATAACTAAAAGTTTACATTTAAACAATTTTGTAAAACTGCTATATTTTGGGGCCAAAAAGGGGTCTTACTGAACCTACTCCTTTCAAATTCAACAGAAATACATAATTAAGAGTACACATGAACTGAACGGAAATGTTACTAACCAACAAACTCCATATCAACATACGTAACATTAACATCTATAAAAGAATCATGACTTCAAAGTTTAATTGTTTATCACCTTCGAAATGGAGCTGGAGTCATGGGCAAAGTTGAATATACCAAAACACAAATTTTAAGCTCTAATCTTTTAATGCAGAAAATGAATTCCTCATCTTCGTGTTTAACAAAATTTAAATATGGTAAAACGACAGATCTAGAATCACTAGAAGAAGAAAAAAAACACATTTTGTTTGACAATTAGATATGTTTTGTTCGAAGTATTTTTGTGTATGTTTTTTTTTTAATTTACACTATTCTATTTATCACGTCTATAATGAGTTCGTGTAGTGAAATATTAAGGCTCATGCAAATTGTTTTGAAGTCTGTCGTTTGTCTGATCTTTATTTAAGCTCATCTATCTCTATTTAGCATGTACGTTATTGTCATTATTTGGTGTCCTTCGTCCTACTGTTATAGGTTTTATTCGAAATCTTCCCCTTTAAAACACGAGGTTGATGTAGACCAAACTTGAACACACCTACCTATTTTATCTATACTTTAAGGTAAGGTTTGCGTACACAGGGAGATAACTCGAATTCAAATAATTGAAAAAAGGAGGGATCCGCCATTTTGAATTGCTTTGATTAACCAATGTTCGATAACTACAATATTATCGAAAATAAAACAACACCTACCTCAAAATCGCCGTTTTGATGTAATTTTATCAAAATTTGAATCGTACAAGTAACGTTATGACCTTCAGTTTGTTAGTTTTCATTTATATGACGTCACGTTAAGCCGTAACGTCTTTGTGCAAAAACCATTCATAAAGTTTCGCGGAATTTTATTTTATTTCATTTCATAAATGTACATTTTCATGCCCCCGCTGTAGCAAGGGGGTATTGAGTTTTATCCTTGTCTGTTTGTACGTCCATCCGAATGTACGTCCGTTTTTACAAATTTGGATCCGTTCTCTAACTTTAGTTTGCCTCAACCAACTGATATATAAAACTTATGCATAATGCCTTTTACCACAAAAACACAGAATAAATTTGAATTTTGATGTCGTCACTTTTACAGTTCTAGATTTATGAGTGTCGGACAGGGTACACATTTCTCCTTTCTCCCGTCCCTTTTCTCTTGTCACTCGCCGTAAAACCTTAAAAAAACCTAAATAATGTATGGGAAGCTCATTTCAACAGAAATCGATCTAATAGATCTATCTTGTGTTTTGATGGCTTGTCCCCGTCCTGTCCTTTCACAAGATAGAAGTGTTGTTTATTCTGCTTCAAGAACCCCGATAATTTTTTCACTGACTGTTAAGCTGTTTCTTTCATTGAATTTGTAAGTCTAATGGTGTCAGACCACCAATTACTCCCTCCAATTTAGAACGTATGTAAAAGTAGCCCTACTCTGACGCAAAATAGTGCTTTTGATGTCTAACCAACAAATTTGCAGAAATGAAACTTTTGGTGAAAGAGAAATATATCTAGATCATTTTGAGCCAAAATTTACTTGTCTATGAGTTTGCATTAAAAATTGAGGATTAATGCGCTCCATAGTATACTAATTTTAGATTTCCAGAAAACCAGGTTTTTGTTTTTGAGTACCTCTGTTTGATGGTCAGTTATTTTGTTAGAAGGCTTTAAAGGTATGGTGAAAATTGGCATGTAGAAAGCTGATATGTACACTTAAGGATATACCTGGTTTCTATGTAGTTAAACTTAAGGTAAAATATTTAGAAAGCTGTGAAAATTGCAAAATTTGGTTGAACAGATAGGGATTTTTAATTGGTGGTCTGACACCTAATGCACGCCGTTTCCGATTTTTTATAAAGTATAAATACAAATTATAGAAATGCAGGATTGAGTGAAAAACGGCACATTTTTTGTGACACTTTTAGTCAATTTCGTTTAAAATTGTTTGAATTTACATAATGCGCCACTGATGTGTTTTACTTATAGAGGATGCATATACATGTATATATTCTCAGATATTTTTATTGCATAATTTTTACGAATGACAGAATGTTGACTTGGTCTTTCAAATGTACGGTTTGCAAGGTTTATCCGCAAATACGCACATAACCCACACGTTTACATCATTCGAAATATATGTTATTTTATCGATCACTTTTACAACTGACGGAATGTTTCTAATCGTAATTTTTTTATGGATGCATTAAAAATGTGTCTTTCAGACACAACTATTGTATTGTGTCGTCCTGAACATACCTGAAGTATTTGCCACCGGACATTTTACAACCCCTAATCAAACAAACTTCTATGCATATCAGTCAACTTTGAATTAATTTATCTAAAAACAAGGATGGTAACATGTGTCTCTACACATGCACGGACTCACTATAAAATCCGGGAAATTGTTAGTTTTTAGTCTTTCTCCGTATATATACAAGAGATCATAATGAAGTAGTGACGACGCTCGGAGTATTTTTATGAGGTCGTTTTCTGAATTTCTCGTTTCTGTTCTCTACCTTTAGTTTGCTTCAACCAAATGTTATAAAATTTATACGTAATGCTTTATAATGGTTTATATTTATGCAAGAGGGGGCATCATCAATGTCCCATGGACACATTCCTTCAAACTCAGAGTCTTGTACATGTATTAGTACACAAGTATGACCAAATTTCAACACCTCCCCTTCCGACTGATAGTTGTGGGCATAAAAGTTAAGGGACGACATCAAATGTTCAATGTAGGATAAAAAAAAAACTTAATTCACATAGTTTGTTCACTGACCCCCTCCCCACTCTTAACTTAATTTGGGAAAAATTTGATTGATCAATATGGATATATGTAAAATCGATGTCAAATTAATAAAAACTTGCAGCAACTTATATCCCCCCCCCAAACTATATGAATTCAGTTTTTTTTTTTATCCTACATTGATCTTTTGATGTCATCCCTAAGTTTTCTCTTATTGGCTATGGTCAGTCCCAAAGTGTTACAAGACAAAATGATTCTTTGTAAAAATATGCTATTAAAGATGACTCTCTTCTTTGGAGATCAACAAACAAAATATTTTTGTGTTTTACAGAAATGACAAGATGAACACATAACGCCCATTTCCGTAAAAACGAGTTCGGGGACATACCAATTTTATTAGCTCATTATAATGCAAATAGTTAAATCCTAAAGTTCACTGTTTTTTACAAAAACGGTGGACCCGGAAAAAGGATACTTTTGGCTTTTTGTTGCCATGGCAACGGGTTTTTTTTTAACCCAAAATTTAAAAAATCTTGTTTTTAGGAACTTTTTATGATTTTTTTAATGAAAATTTATTATTAATGAATGGACCACAATTATTTATACATGTTTTGTTCAGTTTTATTTTTTTATAGTCACTCGCATACATTATAATTTCAGAAGAATTCAAATACAATTTTCCCTAAAAATCGTCAAAAATCGGAATTTTGAGCTTTTCACATGAAAAAACTGGACGGGCGATGTTTGATTTTTTTTCATTAAATGATTGGGTACTCCTCCCTGAACAAAATGATGTATCATATTGGTGTAATATCACTAAGAAAAAAATCCAGGTTTCATGCAAACCTTACCTTAAAAGTCTATCATTGATACTCGTTCAGAAATTAACATAAATGGCATGACAAAAATGAAAATGCAAGTTATCGCCATATATTTATACAGTGAGAGAGAAAATGTGATGTTCCAACGAATCAAAATAAAGTTATTCCGTTTTCTACTGAAATGGTTTAGAGTATTAATAGAATACCACATATATCAACTATAAGTTTAAGACAATCTAATGTATCAAATGGTAGAAACATAGACAAAATTCGGCAACTTGTTTACTACTTATCTATCCCAAATTCATGTATTTGGTTTTGATGTTATATTTGTTATTCTCATAGAAATTTGTCTAATGCTTACTAATAGTCCGTTTCTGTGTTTGTGTGTGTTACATTTTAATGTTGTGTCGTTGTTCTTCTCTTATATTTAATGCGTTTCCCTCAGTTTTAGTTTGTTACCCCGATTTTGTTTTTTGTCCATGGATTTATGAGTTTTGAACAGCGGTATACTACTGTTGCCTTTATTTACTAGCGTGGTTGCCGTTAGTCTTCATTTAACAGATGTGTTTAGTTTAAATATTGTGTTGTTCTACAATTCAGCCATTGTTTTCTAAATTGGAATTGTTTTACAAAAAATCTCATTTGGGCTTCATTGCTTACTTTCCGATATAGATTCAACTCAATCATCTTTGTTGAAAGCCGTGCGTGACCTTTCATTGTTGACATAATCATCGATTGGTCTAGGGATAGTTGAATTATCAGCATAATTGATCTCCCTTTTAATATAATATAAGTGTAGGATAAAGGAAAGTACTGACAACTGACAATGAACTGGTACATCCCTAAATATGCAAGTAGTCATTAGTTTTTGATTGCTTTAAACAATTATCTATTTTTTTTAAATAAGTCTGGATGTATTCCCTTTTTATAGCTTCCTTGTTCTCTATCGCTTTGCTTATTCTTATTTTTTTCTTAAATTGGCCATCCTTTGTTTATTTGCCCAGATTTTGTATTCGTTATATTTTAGTTTTTCTTTTCTGAACATCCCGTCAAGATCATGCAATGATTGAAATAGCCAAAAAAAAAAAGGTCGTGGTTGCCTATCAAACAATGCTGCGTGCTTCAAAAAACAACAACAAAACATAATATGTTCACGGTTTTTTTAATCGTAACTATGCAACATTGTAATGATGTGCGTTTTGGTACAATCATCTCTAATTAACTCATTGCTTTCTATACCAATCAACCTAAAGACAGCTATTGGTTCCAGATGAATGATAATAGTACGTCTTATGGCTTTTTCGTTTCCCATATCCATGGTTGATGCAATCGTACTCGTTTGCATTTCGACGACTTTGTCCATAATAGTACTTTCTTCTACGAGGGCAGCTTAGTGAAACCTTTCGTTGTAACAACAGTTGCACAGGTCTAAATGTATCAACTATATTGTTTTTATAAAAATGACCATATAATTGATATTCATGTCAACACGGAAGTGATGACTACTGCGCTGGTGATACCCTCGGTGACGAAACGTCCACAAGCAGTGGCATCGACCTAGTGGTGTAAATAAGTATCAAAGGTACCATAATTATAATTGAATACGCCAGACGCGAGTTTCGTCTACATTAGACTCATCAGTGACGCTCAGGTCAAAATAGTTATAAAGGCAAACAAGTACAAAGTTGAAGAGCATTGAGGACCAAAAATTCCAAAAAGGTTGTGCCAAATACAACTACGGTAATATATTCCTGGGACAAGAAAATCCTTAGTTTGTCGTAAAATTCATAGTTTTGTAAACAGGAAATTTATAAAAATGACCATATAATTGATATTCATGTCAACACCGCAAAGCTGACTACTGGGCTGAACACGTGAGAGTCACGACAGTTTCCATTCAAGACATTAATGAATTCCTTTTGTTAGCCTACTTTAAAAACAAATACAGCCACTATTCTTATTACCGGTTATAATGAGTTCGTGTAGTGAAATATTTAGGTTCATATAAATTGATTTGGAGACCGTCGTTTGTCTGATCTAAATTTAAGCTCATCTATCTCTATAAGGCATGTAATTTATTGTCATTATATGGTGTCCTTCGTCCTATTGATATAGGCTTTATTCTCTGAAAACACCAGGCAGGCTGTTCTACACCATATTTGAACACACTTACCTATTTGATATATAATTTAAAAATATATCAATGATACCCGCTCCGATGTTAACATGCATGGCATGGAGGTATAAAAGAACATTAAGGTAAAATGCAAAGTATCGTTCTATATCAAAACACCAGAGTGGAAATAAGTTGGACCGACGAATCAGAAATATAGTAATTCTTTTATCAACAAATGATCACGTGAAATGGTATTGAGTAACTGATAGAATACCACATATATCAACTAAAAGTTAAAGACACAGTTGTATATGAAATGGTAGAAAAATAGACAAATTTCGACAAATAGTTTACTTTGTTTGATACGTTTTCCTTAGTTTTAGTTTGTAACCCGGATTTGTTTTTTCTCTATAGATTTATGAATTTTGAACAGCGGTATACTACTGTTGCCATTATTTACCAATGTGTTGGCCGTTAGTCTTCGACTACTAGATTTGTTTTTCTTCAATTATCTGTTGTACTATAATTCAAGCCATTGTTTTCCTCATTTGAATTGTATACACACTATCTCATTTGAGCTTTTATAACTTATTTTCCGGTATACATTCAAGTCTTTGTTGATTTCCGTGCGTGACCTTTAATTGTTGACATCATCCTCTATTGTTCTATAGATAGTTGACTTATAAGCTTAATTGATCTGTTTTCTCATAGTATAAATTTAGGTAAACAGGAAGTTCTGAAAACTTCTTTTTTTCGCTTCCTGGTTCTCTATCTCTATCGCTTTGCTAATTTTGATGTTGTTATGAATTGGCCATCATTTGTTTATTTGCTCAATTTGTGTATTAGTTATATTTCATTGTTTTTTTATTCTGCACACCACGTCAAATTCTTTTTGCTTCAGAAACCAACAACAACACAGAATATGATTTCAAAATTGTTTAATCATAGCTAGGCAACATTGCATTTTTTAATAGCTCAGCTCTCATTTACTTATTGGTTTTTATACCAATCAACCCATAGACAGCTATTGGACCCAGACACATGATTATAGTACGTCTTGTGACTCTTTCGTTTCCCATATCCATGGTTGATGCAACCGTACTCGTTTGCATTTCGATGACTTTGTCCATGATAGAACTTTCCCCTACGAGGGCAGCTTAGTGAAACCTTGCGTTGTAACAATGGCTGAACAGGTCTAAATGTATCAACTATATAGTTGTTCTCTTCTGTGAAGATTTCTGGTTCTCCCATCAACTTCCGGAATTCACTGATCTATAAAGAAATACACACAATAGTGTCAATATAATCTTTAGTTGTTACAGCTAAATCCCTAACTTTATTGTCTATTATAGTGATTTTGCTGTGTTGTATTTAGTAAATTTACTGTGTGTTATTTTCTCGTTTTGGTTGTGTTTTTTGCAGCCATGGACATGATGGATGTTCAATTAACAAAACCTGGGAGTTACCTCACTTGTTTTGGAGTGATAAGTATAGTATTTTATGTGATTCTAGAACACATTCATTAATCTTAAATTCACTAATAAATAAAAGGTGAATGTGGATGTTTTTAAGGTGTTTTTTTAACCAAATGACACAAGTAACCATAACTATCTTATTTCACCTCGCTGTTAGACAGTTGACGAACATGTGTTTATATCAATAATAACTCCGTAGATGTTGTATTATTATTTTTCAGAATGGTTGAATATCCTATTATTCAAATGAAGTAAAATAGATAGAATCTGAATAATGTGATCACACATAGTATTTTTGTCCGGGTTACAAACTAAAATATCAAGTTAAATTTACCTGGTCTTCTGACATACAAATGCTTTGTTCAAACACAGTCCATATAACTGTCTCTGTACATGGTGGTGTGGTTAAACTTCCACAGTATCGGTACCAACAGCGAGTGGATTCCGGGAACAGATCCATGATTGGAAAGTTATCCAAGACTGTCTTGTCACCTGTAAAAAAAAATGATATACGTGCAGGAAGATTTTTTCCAAATCCATATTCCAGCATGTAAGAACTGAAAAAATAGACTTGCCTAAAACAGGGAGAAATGGATATTCATCAAACAAAATCATAAAACAAAATACGAACAGCTGGCGAACGGACGTTTATACGCAGCCCATTTGGCATCAAACATTCAAGCTAGACTCGCTGGTTTATGGACGATGTTTAAATATCATTTGGAATGTTTTTTGTCTCATGGTTTTTTAATATTCTTAGCATTTTCTCCTAACCTCTTGTTGAAAACAAATCTGTTTTTATAAATGGATTTACGATCAACAAATGTCCATTCACTATTATCTTTTTTTGCTTGCACTTTATCTAATGCATTTAGTATTCCATGGTTTTTTTGTGCCCTTATTTTCTTCTACCCCTATGTTAAGAACAAATCTATTTAAAAAAAACTATAAACAATAAATAAATGCCCATTCACTCATTGTCACTATATTTTTGAGCTGTAGTTTCATGTAAACTTACCAATGTTTCTTACGTCTTTAAGCTTAGAAACTATATGTTCATAATTTGGATTATAACTTCCAGCCTGTAACGATAATAATCAATCATATTTATTACCGAGAAAGGTTTACAAATTAGAGTTTGGCTAGATACAGGATTGAACCACCATTTTTATTTAAGGATATGCCTGTACGAGGTCAGTCGTTCAGTACGTTTGAGATAATGATTTTGCAATTTGAAGAGGGACTTTCCGTTTATAATTTTCCGTGCAGTTCGGTTATTTAGTTGTTTAAGTTTTTTCAAAGAAGATTATCGAGTCACTTTAGATAGCAAATGACATTGCTATCTATCTTTTTGTTTCTTTTCAATCCACTGGATATACAAGTCATAAAAGTCAAAAGAGGAAAATAATCTCCAATCTTCAATTTTTTACACATCAAAGTTCCTTTGACGTAAGTCTTTTAAGGCATAATTGTGAAATTTTGAAACATCACATTTCTGTTGGTAGACAGACTGAACTACTTATTGAATTAATGAACGAAGACTAGCATAACAAAAACATCTTATACTATTAAATGAATAAGAACGATTTCACAATTCTTTTTATGCCCCACCTACGATAGTAAAGGGGCATTATGTTTTCTGGTCTGTGCGTCCTTCCGTCCGTGCGTCCTTCCGTCTGTCCGTCCGTCCGTCCCATTTCAGGTTAAAGTTTTTGGCCAAGGTAGTTTTTGAAGAAGCTAAAGTCCAATCAACTTGAAACTTAGTACACATGTTCCTTATGATATGATCTTTCTTAAATTAAAACAAAATTAATCTTTTGACCTCATTTTCATGGTCCACTGAACATAGAAATTGAAAGTGTGAGTTTCAGGTTAAAGTTTTTGGTCAAGGTAGATTCAATGAAGTGAAAGTCCAATCAACCTGAAACTTAGTACACAAGTTCCCTTTTGGTTGATCAATTTACTTTTAAGGCCAAATTAGATTTTTTACCCAATTTCACGGTCCATTGAACATGGAAAATGATCATGCGAGTGGGGCATCCGTAAACTTTGGACACATTCTTGTTAAAATCTGTTTTTGCTTTTTATCTCTGATTTATAGAAGTAAATAAAATCAAAACATTACACATGAGAAGTCAACTGTTTAAATGTGTGCTCATCCCGTTATAAAAATCATATTCAAACAGTATCCATACATTATATCATGCTATAACTTATAAACCCAAACTTATGTTGTACCTCACACTTAGACCTATGTAATAGGCAATATTGTCAATAGGTAATGAAGGTTGTGGTACCATGTATTCAATCCCCTTATGTGAAGGCTTAAATTTGTCAGAAATCGATTGAGATAAAACAAATCCGGGTAACATACTAATTCAGGGGATACTATTGATATATACCATTAAGTGTGACGTAAATGACAATAAAACATATGGATTTTTTCTCTCTTACAAATACGATTGTTTGTGAGTCAAGTCACTACTTACGTTTTATAACCTTAAAAGGTAACTACTTTTAATTTTTGTGCAAAGAATATGTGGTATAATTGTCAATTAGGCAAATTTTCACCAGAGACCAAATGACGAAAAAGGAAAGTTGTGTATTTTAATCGCACCACAGGTAAGTTATCACGTTGTGATTGGTTTAACGCCGTCACGTGGTGACCGCCTATTATACCGTAGGGGGTAGTAAATTTCATAGGGGGTTCATGACGCCCTCAACCCCTATTGAGTTTACTAACCCTCTACTGATCCGTAGGGGGTCAGTAGCGAACCATATAACTTATAGTATAAACATTATTTGTTGATATATATCACAATTTGAGTTTTAAATTAAAAACAGTCAACATTGTTAATGTGTGGTCATCATAGCCTATGTAAACCCTCTCCACAAAACAAGGTACAATATAGTACATTCAAACAAAGCAACAAATACATAAACATAATGGCAACACATGATTGATTTTTCAAAACTACCTCTTGGCTGACTGGAATGATGCTTCAACTAGTTAGCTCAGATCAAAAGTATAACTATTTTAAGAATGCTTCAAATTGTAAGCTTAGAAATAAAAATAAAAAAAAGATAATTAAGAGGTCTCACATTCAATTTTAAATTAAATGGTCTCCAGCCACCTTTTTAAAATACATAGTTTAATAACTCATTATTTAAAATTATCATGTTTGATATCATGTACTTTTTTTTACTAATTTACTGCACCTGAAGAATAACGACAGTGAGTAATAACCATATTAATACATTAAAGAATCTAGAATGTTTATAAATATATATATATATTATAAGAAAAAAATGATTTTAGAAACTAAAGATATACAAATTGAATATATGAATGAAATAAAACAAAGGTGCATTTATTAGGTTTTTTTTTTAGCTTTTATAACATTATTTTCAATGTACTGTCGTTTGATTTTTAACTTTTGTTTCAATTTTAATACTTTTTCAGCCGGGTCGGGTCTAGAAGCTTATATATAAGATAATATACAGACAAGCAAGGTAAAAGTTTATTTGGTGTTGAGTCTCATCATTTAACCAACAATATGCTACAATCTAGATAATCAAATGGTGTTGGGCTCCGTATAAAATTCGGTTGTAAAACCATAAATAAAAATGGACTTACATAAATCATTACTCCAATGACTGCGGCAAAATGTTTTGGGTCATCTCTTGTTGGAACAAACACAAAATGTGCCTACAATAAATAAATATATACATCTATGATTATTCTGAAATCACATGCATTACTAGTAAAAGAGGGACGAAAGATACCAAAGGGGCAGTCAAACTCATAAATCTAAAACAAACTGACAACGCCATGGCTAAAAATGAAAAAGACAAACAAACAACAGCACACACGATACAACATAGAAAACTAAAGAATAAACAACACGAACCCCACCAAAAAACTAGGGGTGATCTCAGTAACACGATACCCTGAGTTAGATAACTAACAATCCAATCGTAAGGACTATCCGACTTCATATTTATACTTGCGTGTTTACTTTAGACTCTGTCACGGATTATTAGCTGGGAGATGCGGGGTTTCGCGTTAAAAACATTACTTTGACTGTTGGATGAATAAAAACAACATACAACTGTTTGTTAGCTGCTGTTTTGTGTCAATGTCTTCTGGTAGTTTTAGTTCAAAATCAATACACTATATATATCTTTTGTTATAATAAGTCTAATTGTTGCAGATTGCAACTTAATTCATTTAACATAACAAAAGAAAACAACAGCTAATGTTGCATAATTGTTTCCATTTACTTATTTTTGTGATGGAAAAACTTGATTTTATCATTTGATTAGGGACGTTTTTTTTAATTTTCCTCTGAGTTCGGTATATTTGTGATTTTGATCTTTTACATCATTTTAAGTATTAACATCTGTTTATATATTTCAAAATCAATTATGTTTCACATGTACAGTTCACGGATCAAAATCGTTCTAATGACCTTCTACTGATTTTATTTTTTTCTTGTATCGATTTGTTCTTGACGTGTGAACATGTAATTAACATGATTAACACCGATAAAATACGCATGTTTTTATTTTGTCAAATTTCAATTCAATAAAGCACTGAAGATTAACTTAGTGTATTTTTTTCAATTACGTCATGGTAAGTCTTGTTTTGCAGGATATATTATTTTCTATCTAAAATATATTCAGTTAGCATGTGATTTAAATCAAACACTGTTATTTTTGCACCTTTTGCTTGTATTCTTTTTTTGATCTTTTGTTTTTGTCAGCTTTATTTCACTAATTTCTGTCTTGCTTACTTTTATGTTGTATTTTATCATTGGAATGTTTGTTTTTAAATCATTTATCTCATATATTTATTTGTTCATTTTCCCATTATTTTACAATATGAATTTAAGAAAGAGATTTTCCAAGTGCCAATTATGAATAACCTTATCAGTGATACCAGGATTAAAGTTTTTTTAATTACGCTAGACGCCCGTTTCGTCTACAAAAGACTTATCAGTGACGCTCAAATAAAAAAAATGTTAAAAAAAGGACAAATAAAGTACGAAGTTGAAGAGCATTGAGGACAACAAATTCCGATACGTTTTGCTCAGTTCAGCTCAGATAATATATTCCTGAGGTAGAACAGCCTTAGAATTTCAAAGAGTAAATGTTTTGTTAACAGGTAATCTATAATTATGAACATATCAATGATAACTCAAGTCAACACAGAAGTGCTGACTACTCTCATACTGGGCTGAATATATCACATACTTGCGATACATTCTCAATATGTATTTATAAAAAAAATTAAAGAGACATACCTTGATAAATTATA
This sequence comes from Mytilus edulis, assembly GCA_019925275.1. Lineage (NCBI taxonomy): Eukaryota > Metazoa > Mollusca > Bivalvia > Mytilida > Mytilidae > Mytilus > Mytilus edulis. Next base: position 3,014,389 of record CM034357.1, read on the forward strand.
ACATAATGAAATATGATAAATTTTGTATACGTACTTCTAAAGCAGAATGTTGTCCATTTATTGTATGCTCTGAACCTCTTTGACTGTTATCTCCCCAATGGAAATGAAACTCTAAAAGTTGATGGGGTCCCGGGAGACCTCCACCTTTAATTATTGGCTGAATATCAGGAAACTGTACTCTAACTGTAAAACAATTAAATATATATATTTATAACATGTAAATATTTGTAGGAAGATATTGGACTTAATAAAACGTAGTTATTGCTCAAATAAAACACATTTATATAAATACATATTAACTTATTATTTGTTTTGAACAATGTATATATGATTACGTTAAAATAAAGTCTGAAGACCTCAAAAAGTGAACCCGAAGTATCTCGGTCAATTTATAGTAAAATAAAGGAAGATATATAAGAGGGACGAAAGATATCAAAGGTAGAGTCAAACTCATAAATCGAAAATAAACTGACAACGTCATGGCTAAAAATGGAAAAAACAAACAGACAAACAATAGTACACATGACACAACATAGAAAACTAAAGAACGACACGAACCTCACCAAAAACTAGGGTTGATCTCAGGTGCTCCGGAAGGGTAAGCAGATCCTGCTCCACATTTGGCACCCGTCGTGTTGATTATGTGATGACAAATCCGGTAAATAGTCTAATAATATATATGAGGGTCTGGTAGGGCATGATATAATTTACAAAATATAAATAATGAGCCAAACATAAGTATAGAGTAAATTTAATTAACCAAAAATAGTGAGATAGAGAAATGAAACAGAGAACAATAAGATGTTAGAAGTAGAAAATAGATAATAATTGACAAAATAATATTCATTAGAGTGAAATGAAACAGACGCTAACATTAGAAAATACATTTAAGGAGGAAAAAAATTATCAAAAAGGAAAGAGGCCTTACTAGTTATCACAGATATAAGGCTTATAATTTGATACGTCAGACGCGCGTTTTGTCTGCATATCATCAGTGACGCTCAAATGAAAAAGTTAAAATTTGAAGAGCACTGAGGACCCTAGATTCCAAAACGTTGTGCCGAATACGGCATCGAAATTAATGTAACTTCAAACTTGAAGAACAGATGAATGAGTTTTCAAACTAGTCAGATAAAACAATGTGGCAATGTATCTTAAACGTTAATATAAAATAAATGAAATTCAAACACGTATACCTGCAAGACCAGTATTTTTCAGCTCCATTTTTATTCCTGCTGTTTTTCGAAGTTCTGAGAAAGAAAACCGACTAATCTTGTTGTTTTTGACCACGCGACGTGTTTCTATATTAACAGGAGACTGCATGGTACCAGCACACATCTCATAATCTGCTAAGCAAGACCAAAACGGTGGCGCTGTAATAAAAGCATGGCACTTTGTGAAGTTAAAATGATTATATTGCAATGTTTTCAACGAAAAAAAATTGCTAAAAAATTATAACATTTTGTTTTTAATTCTTTTTTTTTTTTTTTTTAACGATTACAAATATTTTATTCAATCATGTCCTGATATATAAATACCTAAGTAGCCCAGGTCATATACTTAGGGGCCCCTGTATTTTAACAGCCTCATTTGACCAGGAAAAATATCAAATGAGTTTATACAATAGTTTTACATACATAACTATATTTAAATAACCAATACAATTGATTTTCACACCTGATAAGCATCACTGTATAAAATCATAATCGTATATCCCGTTCACTGAACAAACATGTGTTGATTTAAACTGGAAATACTTAAAAATTTGATTGAAAAAATAAGTTATAGTTTGAATTGAAGAATTTTGATGTAATTGAACAGAAATTGAAAGTATTCTTTAACATATATATATATGGATTAAAAAAAGGATAAAGCACATGTGGTGAGTACAACTGTATTACGAAGCATAATATATGTGGTAATTTACTAATGTAACTAATATGCACAGACATAGATTCAAATATTAATTACCAAAAAGAATATTGTTTTTCTTTCTGTTATAATAACATATTGTTCAGTACTTTATACACAAGATACAATAATAGTAGTATATATGGAATCGAACACACCTTTCGTTTAGAGCAGTAGAACTAAGTACATCTTCCTATACTTTTTTTCGATAAAGAGTCTAATTTTCGTTTTGCATATATACTTTATATTCGAGTGTAGCAGAAGAAGTTTTAATTCGTTTTTCATGTGCAGTTTTAGCAAAGCCTGTATAGACTGCACATTCAGTTTAATGTTATCGAATCTTCATTTATTACGTATTTTCCAAATAGCCCATTTGAAATAAAGTATTATTGCATAAACAATGGTATTATTCGAATTCTCTGTACAAATTCCTAATAAAATATCTTTTTCAACGAGAACCGCGTCGCTTATAAGGTTACAAAGTTGTAAATTTCTAACAACCGTTTCTATCAATGATTTAACATTGTTACATTGATAAAATATTATTTATTTCATCACATAAGTGACATTTTTCATTTGCATATGCATTATTTGTTTTCTGTATATATAATCCTGTGTATACAAATTTTAGGGTCTCAGTTATGTTAATGTTTAATTGAAAATATTTGCATGTCAAATCCTCGATTTTAATGATTTTATTGTCTGGATTTAAAAATTCAAGGTTTTCAGAAATTTGATTTTGTTGCTTTTTAAAGCAGTTTGATCATCGTTATTTTTAAAAATCTGCATGAATGTTTGTGTATGGAACTTTTAATTCGTGAATATTCCGAAATACAATTACGTTTATCTATTAATTGTCTATATATTTCATTGCACGATTTAATATCTTTGGTATTATCGTCCCATATATCACCAATAGTTTTGTTCAGACTTTTTGAAAAGGAAGAATAAAATAAAAATTTGCCCTGAAAAAAATATTTGAGTTTCCATATAATCGCTGTTTCTATACTTCCATTTCGTTAAATATACCCTGTGTGATCTTTGTCAATTTTGACCACGATTGTAAAGCGCTTTTGTAATAATGTGGTAGGTTTTTTATCTCAAGACCTGAAAGGTCAGAACATATACACAGAAAAAGTTCATCCTCAAATTTCTTATCACATTTTTTAAAACTAAAATGTACCTATTGCATTCCAACTAGATAATGGCTTATGTAATATCGAATATAAAGATTTGATATATTTACTTTCTATCCAACTATCTAAATTTACCATGCCTATGCCCCCCTTTTTAACATCTAAACAACAAACCTTCCGGTCTACTTGATTCACTTTCCCATCCCAAATAAAATTCCATATTATCTTATTCAATCCTTTTGTTGTATTTTTCGGGTATACCTCTTATTTCTAACTCATAACCACACACTGATATAATTAAAGTTTTAACAAAAAGGACTTTTCCAGAGTAAGTCAATTTTCGACTTTTCCAGACTTGTACACAATTTTGTACTTTTTCTAATATTGATTTCGAAATTTTGTCATTGTCAATGTTATAACCATGGTGAATACCTATTGTTTTTATGTTATCTGTTGTCCAGCTTATCTTTTTAAAAGTAAGTCGTCTGCGTTTATTTGAGCCAACATTTATTCCCTTAGTCTTTTCGTAATTAATTTTAGAACCCGATGCCTTTTCATATTTGTCTAATATTTCAAAATTTGTTTTACAAAACTTTTACTTTTATTAAATAATTGCGTGTCGTTTGCAAACACATTCAATTTGGTTTCTATTAGCTCCCCATGTTCTTCCCCAGGCAATATAATGCCTTGTATGTCTTTTTCTGCCATTATTGCACATGCCAAGGACTCTGCCTGTAATATATATAAAAGGGGGCCATAGGACACCCCTGCCTGGCTGATCTAGAAATTGAAAAACGAAAGCTGTCCCCAAAATTAAATTCCTTCATAAAATAGGCTAGCCATCCCCATTCCATCCTATCAAAGGCCTTTTGTTGGTCTAAAAAGACAATTATACCCACTTCATCTTCACTATCAATATATTTTATGATATCCTGTATCAATCTATTCGCTTCCGTCATATGTCTGCCTTTTACAAACCCTTTTTGGTCGGGATGTATAAGCTTAGGTAGGACTATTTTTAATCTTTCTGCTAGTATTTTAGCTATAATTTTATAATCGCAAAATAAGATATCAGAAATAGAATCGCTAATTAAAAATTACTATGAGAACAAATCAGAGGCGTCTAAAATAAGGGCGCGTGTAAAATGGGCGGAAGAAGGGGAAAAATCGTCGAGCTACTTTTTCAATCTCTAAAAGCAAAACGGAAAAAATAAATTATGGAGTCTAATAAAAACAGATAATGGACATTATAAATACAATATAGACGAAATACTAAATGAACAAGTTGAATTCTACTCATATTTATTTAGCTCCAAGGGATGGAATTTGGAAAGGGCTAATAGTTAACCAGTCACATCGAGAAAAAAAAATTAGACGATGACGACAAAACATACTTGACCGTGATATTACTGCGGAGGAAATAATGAAAGTTCTAAAAATTAAAAAAAAACAAATAAATCCCCAGGGGAGGACGGGATCATATCTGAATTTTATGTAATATTTTGGAATATCATACAAGAAGAATTTTGTACGTTATTGCAAGAAATATTTAATGAAAAAACATTTTCGGACTCGCAATATAAAGGAGTTTTAACACTATTATTTAAGGGCGAGGAGCGGGAAAATATACAAAACTGGCGCCCTCTTACACTACTGAATTGCTTTTAATTCAAATTCATACCGACATAGTTTGGATTACGACTTTAGCCCCGATCGTATAATAACCTGCATTCACGATCGAGATGTTCGAAAACAAATTTGATATATTGAAATAGATTTTCGATAATCTATTTATACGTACTTAGCTGCAACAGTATAAATTTATGCAAGATTATTTTTTTAGAATGCATTTGGTAATTTTCTTCAGCACATTAACATATAATGAATGAATGTATTTATGAGATTTATTGCACAAACACTTAAGAAAGGTTTATAAATATTGTTTCCCTTTTATATTTATTTGCTTGTTATGTTGTTACTAATAAGCATAATATGCACAGTATCACAAGTTGTGCTTTTATAACATAGATAACATGCCAATAATTTTTTCGCAATTGTATCCGAAAATAAGTGAAGGGTTTATAGGAACATTTTAGTAATGCATCATATTATGACGTATTGTTTTAATCAGTTCCAAGAAACAGTGGATTAGACGCAGGATTGGATAATTCACATTGGCGAGTTATACGTATTTATATAAAATATTTAGTAACAATCCATGTTTTCTGTTTAAAGAAACTAATAATGACATGCGACTTTTAAACATTTTGAATTCAGATTTATTTTTGATTTAAATATCAGTAATAAACGTTATTTATTTAGTTGCTGTGACGATGATGTACTCACGAATACCGCCTTGATAATATCCCCAGTTAGGACCTAGAATAAAAAAAATAAAAAGTTGTTTCTTGTTTCCATCAGTATTGATGGTTGAAAATTAGTAAGGTAAATATAAGAACATTTACTTATGATGATAATTTTTTTTATATATCTATTCATTTAATCTTTTAACTGCTGATATACAATGAAGTTGCAGATTCTGGATAATCTTTTTGAGCTGGAGAAATACTACAACCATACAGTGAGTATCTTAGTGACTAAATATATATACTGACATCTTATCTAAATTACCCTTCTAAAAGTTTTCAACAAATTAAGTAGCTTACCTTCAATCGCTCTAGGCGGCATTAACGCTTGTACTTCTTCATTTGCCTCATTCGCTTGCAAAAGAATTGTTTCTATACAGAAAATGAGTGACATAACTTTCGATGTCATTTTCACGTTCAAAATTCAAAGATATCAATTTTTGAAAATTTATCTTGTAGTATAAATAATTGTCAAACTGCACGTTGATATATATATTTGTGATGTCAATCCAGGTAACATCTTGGATGTCGTCATTCCTTTATTAAAAGTTGATTCAAACCAATCAGATAAAACAATGTGGCAATTCAAACTTTCAATACAACGATTGTTACATCTTGATCATTGGAGAGGAACAGTTAAGTTTGCCCTTTGATGTGGAAACTTCATAAAAAATAAATCAGTATCAAATGTTTGATGCACGTGAAATATATACAGTTAACTAACAGGTGAATTTATCATTTTTATTATCAAATTTATAATTTGTACCACACTATTTTGGCGTGTTTTTTATGATTATGATTTATATGCTTACGTGTGTTCATTGTTCCCTCTTTTTTGTCACGCCTGGGGTAAAAGTGGCAGAAGCGAGGGAAAATAAAGTTAAAATTTCTCATTTTCCTTTTTTATTATCAAATTGATGAACAACTGTTATTTCTTTTCCCTCGACACATAATCTGTATTTGCTTCTTAATTTTTTGAAAAAAATATCTCTCGTGCACAAGGTGGATTTTATCATGTATTGTTTTTATGAAATGTATCGGCACTGAGTACTTTTTCTCTTTGAACTAACTGCCTGATTTGTTATGGTTAGGACTTGATGCTTGGCATTGAAGTCATTTATCAGTGCAATAACTTCACGTGTTCTTGTCCATTCGCGTCCATTTATCAACGAAATATATGCGACTTCATTCTTTACACAAAAAAATGATCCGTAAACGAAGTTTTACTTACTATTTTCATTTGACTTCCTATTTCCAAAAAAAAAGAAGAAAAAAGGAGATTAATTGCCGATAAAAAGAAACATTGCATACTGATACTGATGTATTATTCAAGCTTTTTTTTTAAAAAAAAACCTTCTTACACACTATAAAAATATAGCTTAAAACTCCTTTTTAGCTCACCGGACCAAAAAGATCCTCTTTTTTTTCATCACTTGGCGGCTGTCATCCGTCGTCGTTGAACTTGACCTTAATCATCATAGGGTACCTAGTTTAGAAAATGTATCTGATGCACCAAGCATCAACCAAGATGGCCTCCATAGGTATGAATAGAACAGAGGGATGCAGTTGTTGGCTCATATGTCTAAAACAAAAATTAAGATCTTATCTGACCGAGTTTAAAATCTTAATAAGGTCATAAATATATCAGCAATTATGTCCAGCTGAGTACAATCTACAAATAAGTCATTTAACAAATATTGTCAATTGATCCCTAAAGGAGTTATTGCCATTTGCAATAAACTGTTTGGAAAAAAATCATTGTAAAATGTATCCGGTGACTCTGTCATCCAACCATGTTGGCCTGCATGGCTTAAAATAGCTAAATATACCATAGGGGTTTACGATAAAAGTCTAAGGGACAATTGTAAATTTTTAATGGAAAACGACCTCAAAAAAATTATAAGGGGTCCTCAATAACAATTGTAACACTACACCAGGATGAACTGCTTTAACTATGATTTTAGCATTTTTTAACATGCTTTTCAAAACAAGCAGTCGATACAGTTGTGCGACACTGGCTCTTGGTAGCCTCTAGTTTTTTTTCTTCTCAGTCTGTCACCAAACCTCGTAAAACATATTCTTGTAATATATAACAGTATATATGTTTCCAACAATATGTAGTCGAAAACCAGTTCAAGATTTTTAAACATTTATCATGAATATATATAATATTATATGTTCAACAAAAAGTAAGTCATCATAGTGCATTACCGTTTGTAAAACCAATAACTCATTTAGATTGAAACTACTATGTATACATACTGAAATCGTTTTTTAAGTGCAAGAAAAATGTTTTCCCCCAGTTAAATGTAGGTTAATACACTAGGTAACTTTTTGTAAACTCAATAACTTGTTTTACTTCAGACCTATATCTGTATACATACTTGTAATTATTTAATCATTGCGAGGAAGTTACAAACATAACATGGTTCTAATAACACAACGCGTAGGTACCAATGATCCTTCAAACACTTTACTTTTTTGTGTTTGTTTTATTGATATCATTTTGTTTTTCCTTTCTTGCTCATGCACATTCTGTGGATAATGTGATAGTTTATGATTAGTCTTTTTAAAAGCGACTAACACCTCAATCACTGTATCATATTACAAAAGAATTCCTATACATCGCTGAACCTAAAATATATACACAGTGAATCGGTATGGGCTTTGATCGTTGTTGAAGGCCGTACGGTGACCTATAATTATTTTTTTCTGTGTCATTTGGTCTTTTGTGTAGAGTTGTCTCCTTGTCAACATGTATGTCTATTGACTTTAAAGGAATTGTGTATCTATAAGGCATCAACCAAACAAAATTTGTTATAGTCTAAATCTAGGCTAGGGTCCAACCTATGCCTTCGCTCTAAGACCTAACAAATATAAGTATGCCCGTCTTTAGAATATTTAAGAATTTGATTTGGTATATTATTGTAACCAGTTGATGCCACCAGATTATACAGGGTTTTAATCAGACAATTCATGAGTGTATGAAGTGCTCATTGTAAATTTTAAAATGTGTTAAATCAACAGACATGAGATAAGACCAGTCACTCTTTATCAAGCTTTTGAATAAAGTATAATAAACTACATATGACATATGTTGCTTGAGTATTAGATATATCAGTTACTTGTACGTTATGTAATCTGGATCCTGGATTGAATCCTGCATAACCGGTCTTTAAAAGTATTAAAATATCTATACCAATATATAAAACGTCCAGGGAACTTATACACGCTCGAGACAGCGCAAGACCTAGCGGTGTGCCGATTCAAGGTGTATTAAACGGCTTCTAGTATAATTAACGCATATTTAATTTTTCTCGACAAAAAGTAAGTGAATATAATGCATTACTTTATGAGCAGAACGACGATCCATCTGATAAGATGTTCTAAGTGCTTTTCCATTCCCGCCGCCTTATATTGATATATCAACTCCTGTAATTAAAACCAAATTTAAATAAGGATTTTTGGATACTGTGTTTGTGACAACGTATCGGTTCTTTTTCTGCTAAATATAAAAAAGGTTACTATGTCTCATGATGTCACATAGAAGCTTTCTGGAAATCTTTGGTTGTTAGAAATAATAAGGGAAACAGATTCAGCCACTATAACTCGTGCATCACGATATTTCTCCACTTTTAACAGTTGAATTTTAATTTATTAAAAAATGTCGGCAAGCATCGTGCTTTAAACAATACAATTTAAGTGTCTAGAGTGAATAAATATCGTAACACACATTTTGTCAGTAATGGAATGAATCTATATATTTCATCAATGAAAACCACGTCTTTACATTTAACGAGGTATTTTATGAAAAAAATAGAAGAGTTAAATGAAAAACAAGGAATTAATAATTATAGACAAATCGATCTTAGGTCAATGTTTTCTGAGCTGAACGAGTTGAAACCTTAATTTACTAAAGTTTTGTACAGACAATATCTGAACGTTTTGTTGTAAATTATGTCTGTTTCGAAGTATCAATTGTTGAAATGTATGTTATCTTAAGACAAATATCTTATGTTTCAATTAAAGATATTGCATACCAGTATTGTGATAGCTTTTCGTGTTTGTAATGCATTCAAATTCAGATCGTCGGTGCTTGTTTATCATGTGTTTATAGATTCAGCACATTTCAAAATTAACAAAATAGTGAAAAAAGAGGGTATGCAGAAATTTGATCTTTATTGTTTATTTCAATTGAGATATTACATTTCATTTAGTTTAAAAATTGATGTCATGAAATATTTTTAAAAATATAAAAAACATTCTCATGTTTTATAATCATCATATGTAAATAACACTTTATTGAACTTTTTAACTATATTTTCTGAATTACAAAGTCGACGTCATCACAAGTCAGATGCTTTAAATGTTTCTTGTTAACCATTTGGTAGAGGGAATTCTAAATTAATACAAGAAACAAACCTTTTCAATACTTTAAACATATAATCTCAAATTGTAGCCGACAAGCCGAATACTTCTATTCTGACAGGCGCGAAAGATTAAATCGACTTGAATAGTACCTGAGTATCTTTACTAATATTTGAATGTCTAATTCACTAAAACATGCACAAGACAGGACCAAAATAGTTATCAAAGGTACCAGGTTTATAATTTAATACGCCAGACGCTCGGTTTCGTCTACATAAGACTCATTAGTGACGCTCAAATCAAAATAGTTATAAAGACATTTGAGGAGCATAAAGTACCATCATTACAAATACGGGTATGGAAATATATTCCTGGAATAGGAAAATTCTTAGTTTTCGAAAAGTTCAAAGTTTTGTAAAAGAAAATTTAGAAAAATGACAGTATAATTAATATTCATGTCAACACCGAAGTGATGACTACTGGGCTGGTGATACTCTCGGGGTTTATCTTTCAATGAGTTAACAGATGTAGAATTTCAGTAATTTAGTAATCTCACCGGTTACATATCACAAACGACAAGCTGAATATCTCAATATATTAATATCCACGTTATTTATAATATAAGGTACTGCCGATTCCAATTTAAGAAATTATATCAAACCCTAAAATTGGAATATTTGCAACCGTCGGCGAACCAATTAATGCGGTTAAGGCGTCTTTTACAAGTGTATATTTTTCTTTTAAAAAATGAATATTGTGCTATACCTATTGCAAAATCAATGATTCGTTCTAGTTCAATATTACTACATATTCAAACTGGTACAATGTACTTGTTTTATAAATGCAAGACAAATTTCTTGTAAATATGTCATTCCCAAAGTACTGAATACAATTAAATATACTTCAGATTTTTTCTTCGTAAATGTAGGTTAATACACTAGGTCACTTTTTGTAAAATCAATAATTTTTGTTTATGGAATAACAATATTTCAATGATTTTTCTTCAGAATGTTAATTTTAAATTGTTGCATTTAAGAAATAAAAAAAACATATAACCATCTTTTTAATTTTACGATGTACATTTTGCACTTGTGAAAAAAAGGATTAAAAGAACCGAAACAGCTTAGAACTTAATGGAAAACATTGAAATAAAAGTTATATACAAATCCATCTAAGCTTAACGTATGGCGTATTCTGAGCGAATCAAAACATCAGTTTTGTCAGAATTATCTAAACTTGTTTAAAAAAAAAATTCAAAAAGGTTTGTAGTAAATGTGTTTGTTTCTAAATTCTTATTATAAATTATACTATCTTATCAGTAATCAGTTATTTCATATTTTCAAATCACATATGTTGAATTCCAGTATGATGACAGCTGTTAATGTTAAAAATGCATCAGTATTTAAATAATTGGTGCATGTCTATAGATTCAACACATTTTAAAATTTACAAAATAGAAAGAATATGGTATTTTTTGTTGTTGATTATTTTAATTGCAGATGTAACGTATCAGTAATTTTACAAATTGATGCATGAAATATTTCAAAATATGAAAAAGAAACATTTGATATGTTGTTATAATCGACATCTGTTAATAACTGCTTATTCAACTTTTCATACTTTATATATTTCAGAATTACAAAGTCAACGTCATCACAACGTAGATGCTTGTAATGTTTCTTGCTAGCTATTTTATAGAAAGAAAGCTTGCAATTATATCATATATAAGACAAGCCTTTTCAATACTTCCTTTATACAATATCTCATATGGCAGACCCAATACCAACAATTGTATTCTAAAACTGACATTTTCCGTCATTCCTAAGAATACACTAACTGAGCAGTCACCAATATCATCGTCAATACGTTAATTCGACATGGGACGGGTGCATTTTTTGCATGACAGTCATCAGCCCACTAAATCAACAAATATCCGTACTCGAAGCTAGGTTGACTGTCTATTGATCTTTAAACGGATTGTGTATCTATACACAAAGAAAAAAGTTCAGCACCCCGACGTTTTTTTTGAATTGACAAATATTACGATGAGGACATGGGATCCTTGGACAATTGGTGCCATAATTAGTAATGCAGACTGTAAGGACATAACATAAGCTTTAAGAAATACACAACAAATTGCATCACAAATTATGATTTAATGAATATGCATGATTGTCACAAAAGCACAAGTCCAGTTTAAACACTAAAACGTGTCCATTTTAAGTATGGGTTCGTTAGGCATGATACTAATGTCATTTCACTTAGAAAACGTCCATTACAAATCTGTTAACGTTACCCATAGTTCAGGACTCAATATCGGGTGAAACCACCACTCGATTGAATGCAGGCCTCAACCCTGCGTCTCATCCCTCCAGTTAGTCGTCGGATTTCCTGCTGTGGTATTTGCCGCCATTCCCGGTGCAACGCTGCTTCCAACTGACGTAAATTTTGTACAGGTAGTTCGGTTGCCTGTACCCGACGGCCTACCGTGCGTGTCCCAAATATGCTCTTTTGGATTTAAATCCGTGCTCATGGCAGGCCATGGAAGAGGAGTTACTGCATCGCCTTGCAGAAGTGCGGTAACCGCGCTTAATCGATGAGGCCTAGCGTTGTCATCTATAAACACAGGTCTTGCAGCTAATGGGTGGTTATCAAAATGTGGTACAACTACTGGCCAAAGAACGTCTCTGATGTATTGATCACCATTAAGGTTTCCTCGTATAGTGACCAAGTCTAATTTGCAGTTATGAGAGATGCATCCCCATACCATCATAGAGCCTCCACCGTAAGGGACAGTTGCTTTGATGTTCCTTTGGGTATATGCTGACTTCAGTCCTGCTGATTTCAACCGGTTCCTCAAGGTTCCTGTTGCGAATGGCATTCGTCTAACCAGGCGTTGCAGTGCACTGTCTTCACGCTTCGATGTTACCGATGGTCTACCGGATCTTGGCAAGTCTTTAACGTGATTAGTTTGGATGTGTTTCCGCACAAGCCTGCTGACGACAGTATAATGGTAGCCTATATGACGTCCAATAGCTTTATAAGATAACCTTGATGACCGCATGACGATAATCTGCCATATTTAAGCCTCCGATATTCGTCTTTGTACCATTTTCACAGAGTGTAAATAAATTTTTCAAATCGACGGACTTAAATACTCAAATTTGAAGCGCGGGAAACTGCATTTTGTAAGTGTATGTGAGGCATGGTTCACGTGCATGATACGTCGATATCTTAATAACCGGTCAAACCTGTATGATCACATCTTTTTAAAGGAACATTGATTTGGTTAAAATCTATATTCATATTCAAATTAACATTTTGGTAAAAAAAAAAAATACATTGCAATGTATCAAGGGGTGCTGAATTGTTTTCTTTGTGTATATAAAACATCAACATGATCTATTAAACAAAATTGTCTGTAGTCTAAATCTAAAAAATAGGTTCCAACCTATGTCTTCGTTTTATGACTTCACAATTATAACAAAGCCCGTCTCGAGAATATTTTAAGGTAGATTTATGGTAGTCCGCCATCTTGGATTGAACAATCACAGTACAAAATCGGTCTAGTTATTTGCTCAAATTTGCAAATTTGGAAATAGAATAGCAATTTAATGGTAAGACTGTTTATTTATATAAAGAAAACTTGGTGATTTATTATATTATTCTAACTATTTAAACAAATATCTTTTTTGTTTGTCTTGAGTATCATTTTTTTCAAATCAGCCATTTAAGGGGAGGTGACTCTTTTAGTTACAAATTTATACTGGTCTAATAGGGAAATTTTTTATTTTTACTTTTAGTAAGGAAATGAGTTCGGTGACACATTTTTTTTTTTAAAACATATAATAAAACCTATCTTCTCACAATTTATTTCATAATTACACACTATATGTAGGAATCCTGGGCTTTAAATGGTTGGTAGCCAGTGTATTTTTCACCAATTTACTGTTATCAAATGAATATCGTTTGAGCATCAAAGCGTTTTTGAATATTAACATTCGGTGTAATTAAACAGATACTAATTGTGGACCTCTACTAGCCGATTTGTTTTTTTTTTATCGTATGAAGCAGAATTCATTCAAATCCTTCTAAAAGACAAACAGAAAAAGTGCCTTGCAAAATTCTTTAATTTCACTTTCCGATATATTGATGATGTCCTGGCGTACAAAACTATAAACCTGGTACCTTTGATAACTACTATCACTGAATAACCCAAAATTTCAGGTCCCTAAAGAATAAAAAATAAAAATGCAGGACAATAATGTCAGATGAGGGAGGGTAGGAGGGGTCCTGGGCTTAAAAAACATGAAATTCCGAGTTTAAATAAATAAAAATCCCGAATCCCGAAATTCGAAAAAATAATTACCGGATCCCCAAATCCCAAGCTTAAAAAAACGGATCCCGGTCCAACCCCCAACCCCCCAATGATAACAACTAAAAAAAATGCATGACAACATTTTTAGTTCTAGCCCTCCCCCTAAAATCTATTGGTAGCATCCTTAGACATTTGACTTTTTGTACATTATTTAATTTTATGTAAGACCTAGGCATTGGCAAGTCAAAAACGAAAACAGTTATGATCCTTTCTGTTTCCCACCTTTTCTAACATCCTGATTTTCTTTTGATCAATTTATTTCACTCTGAAATTTCCCTATTATATCTCTTTGAAGAATCATTTATGGAAAATGAGTCACTTTAAATGGATCTTATTTCTACATAAACCATTCCATTAGTTTCCAATTTGGTGCACCACCCTTCAGCCTTACTTATTTATAAACGTCTTTTACGTGTTAAGAAGGACTATAGTATAGTAATCAGCTCAACACAGTGCCATCTAAAAAATAATTGTACAAAACTATGTATGGAAAGATGTAAAAAGGATGAATAATTTCATGTTTTTTTATTGTCTTCTGATAATTATTCTTTATTTAACTGTTCATAATTTATTGTGTTTCTGAATTTCAAAGTCGACATCATCACAACGTAAATACGTCTATTGTTTCTTTTTGACCATTTTATTATTTAGTATATGAGTCACGCCTTTTCAATACTGAAAAATACACTCCCATATAGTAGCCACCAGTACCAAAATTTATATTTTGACATTTTTCTTCAATTGAAATACGACAATTACTAAAGAGCAATCAATATATATATAGACTTTTATATATTCAATCGATATTGGATTGGTGCCTGTTGGGCATGACATTCATCAGCCCAGAAAACAGACATGAATAATGAAACGAAGATAGGTTATTCAACCAAGAGTTCCAAATGGTGAACTTCGAAAATTTTACGGACGCAATCACGAGTTGGTTGACCGCTATGGAATAACCGTCACAGATGATATCGGATATGTTCTTTACGCCGTAACGACAATCCCCTTTCCTTTCGAGAATGTGACCTACCGAATTAGACTATTTACCTGTTTTGTAATAATTAGTTATCAAAGGCACCAGAATTTTAATAAAATACGCCAGACGCGCGTTTTGTCTATATAAGACTTATCAATGAAGCTCAGATCAAAATAGTTATAAAGTACAAAGTTGAAGAGCATTGAGAACCCAACATTCCAAAAAGTTGTGCCAAATACGGCTAAGGTAATATGTTCCTGGGATAAAAAAATCCTTAGGTTTTCGAAAAATTCAAAGTTTTGTAACTGGAAATTTATAAAAATAACCACAAAACTGATGTTCGTGTCAACACCGAAGTGCTGACTACTGGGCTGGTAATACTCTCGGGGACAAAACGTCAAACAGCAATTGCATCGAACCAGTGGTTTAAATAGTTATCAAAGGTACCAGGATTATAATTTAATACGCCAGACGCGCGTTTCGTCTACATAAGACTCATCAATGAAGCTCAGATCAAAAAAGTTATAAAGCCAAACAAGTACAAAGTTGAAGAGCATTGAGAACTCAAAATTTTGAAAAGTTGTGCCAAATACGGTTAAGGTGATCTATTCCTGGGATAAGAAATTCCTTAGTTTTTCGAAAAATATAAAGTTTTGTAACTGGAAATTAATAAAAATTACCACACAACTGATGTTCGTGTCAACACCGAAGTGCTGACTACTTGGCTTGTGATACCCTCGGGGACGAAACGTCCACCAGCACTGGCATCGTCGACCCAGTGGTGTAAATAGTTAACATTCCAGCTGCACCTGCATACGGGTATATATCTCCCAATTGATACGATATTCCCGTGCTTGCATTTCCTATCATGATTTTCTTGATAGAGGGTTGTTGCCCACAAGGAAGCTATTAAACCAAGAGTTCCAAATGGTGAAGTCGAAATCTTCCCTTCGTAAATTTTACGGACGCAAGTTGGTTGACCGTTATGAAATAACCGTTTCACAAATTATATCGGATATGTTCCTTACGTCGTAACTACAATCCCTTTCCCTTTCATGAATGTGACCTACTGAATTAGACTATTTACCAGATTTGTTATCACATAAGCAACACGACGGGTGCCACATATGGAGCAGGATCTGCTTACCTTTCCGGAGCACCTTATATCACCCCTAGTTTTTGATGGGGTTCGTGTTTTTTATTCTTTAGTTTTCTATGTTGTGTCATGTGTACTATTGTTTGTCTGTTTGTCTTTTCATTTTTAGCCATGGCGTTGTCAGTTTATTTTAGATTTATGAGTTTGACTGTCCCTTTGGTATCCTTCGTCCCTCTTTTATTAAAGGTACCAGGATTATAATTTGATACGCCAGACGGATATTTTATAACATGAGCAACACGACGGGTGCCACATGTGGAGCAGGATTCGCTTACCCTTCCGGAACACCTGCGATCAAACCTGGTTTTTTGGTGGGGTTTGCATTCCTTATTCTTTTTTATATGCTGTGTCATGTGTGCTATTGTTTGTCTGTTTATCTTTTTCATTTTTAACCATGGCGTTGTCAGCTGTTTATATTCGATTTATGAGTTTGACTGTCCCTATGGTATCTTTCGTCCCTCTTTTAATGTCTTTAGAGCTTTACAAGGGTTTTATATCTATAAAACAAAAACAAAACAACATTTCTGTTAGTCTATATATAGTCTATACTTCAAATTATGCTTTCGCTCTCGGACTTTACAAATATCTTATATATATTATATAGTCATTTTATAAAAACTAATTAAATAGGATGTTCTTACCCAAGGCAGAAAATCCTAGCCGTGTAAGGCACATTTTTTTGGAACTTTTGGTCCTCAATGCTCTTCAACTTTGTATCTGTTTTGGCTTTCGATTTGTTTCATCTAAGCGTCACTGGTTAGTCGTGTGTGGACGAAACGCGCGTCTGACGTATTACATTTTAAACCAGGTACCTTCTGTTATCAATTATTCGTGTGTTTCTCTGTCCTATATGTTCTCCCATTTATTTGTATTGTAGTCCTGTAATGTAATGTTGTCATTTTAATGTTATATTTAACATTGCCATAAAAGTGGGAGGCTTTGTTACCCCAACATCGGTTCAACCAAACATTTTCTTTTTTAAAAGTCCTGTACCAAGTCAAGAAAATGGCCATTGTTATATTATAGTTTGTTTCTGTGTGTGTTACATTTAAATGTTGTGTTTCTGTTGTGTTGTAGTTATCTTATATTTGATAATGTTTCCCTCAGTTTAAGTTGGTAACCCGGATTTTTTTTTCAATCGATGAATGAATTTCAAACAGCGGTTTACTACTGTTGCCTTTATTAGAGTATCTCATATTTACCGGTTTATATCACATAATGTATCAGCAGTAAATACATAGTTATAATCAGACCTGTAATGAGTGTATGAATTGCTAATTGTAAATTTTAAAATAGGCTTAATCAAGAGACATCAAATATGACTAGTCACTATTAATCACGATTATTAAAAATGTCTCATGAGCTGCATATGACACAGGATGCTGTAGTATTATATACATTAATTACTTGTACTTCATATATTGCAAACCCAGGATTAAACTTGGCATCAATAGACTCAATAGCACCCCAGTATCTATACCAATATTTGAAAATCTGGTTCACTACCATCATGCACGAGACCTAGCGGTGTACCGATAAAAAATAATCAATTATTCAAATGAGTTGACGGGTGGAGTCACAAACTCAAGTGTACTGGTAGAAGTTCAGTATATTAGTAATCTCATTGGTTCCAATTTCCCTATCAGTTATAATATAAAGAACCACTGATTCCAAGTCATATTGAATTGTTAACCTTAAAATTGAGATATTGGCAACCGTCAGAAAACCAATTCAAGGGATTGAAACGGCTATTATAAATGTATATTTTTCAACAAAAAGTAAGTGTATAAAGTGTATAACCTTTTATAAAACCAATAGTTCGTTTTAGTTCAAAATTACTACATAATACAATTTGGTGCAAGACAAAAGTCTTTTAATAATGTCAAGAGACATTTGCGGAAACTAGGTCTTTACCTAGGATTACATTTTATACTTACGATTTCAGGTGACAAAAACAATGGGTCATCTCAACTTACAAAAACAAACCAACAAAACAGATACAAAATAGCAAATGGTGTCTTCATTAAGTAAAAAAGATGTAAGCAACACGTTAACATTTCATGTGTCAGAAGCGCTTTTCTGGATTTACCATCAGGACAGCACAAAGAATATTTGAATGTTTGAAGACAAGGATTTATAAGGACCGAATGTGTAGATATATTATATTTTATCAGCAGGAGCAATAGACTTTCCCCGCGAAACAGGGTACTTTTATTGCAATGGTTAGTATACGAAAACCAGCAGAAATATTATTCAGAGGATAGTCTACAAACTGTTTCATTCGACTTACATAGATTGTGTTTTTTTTAACAATTTCTTCACGCCTGCTACACTTTTGCATTTTTTATTCCTAACACTTAATTGAATAGATTTGCGATGGTAATGACTGAAACATTGTGTTGAAATTAACAACACCGCAGTAAAAGGTCAAGAGCTGTGCCGGGTGTTGGGACACCCCTTTTCTTGCCGATCAATGATTTTGAATAGAGACATGTGGTCGGACACCTCATTTTTATCTTGGGTTGGAATCCCCTTTTGAATATGGCTGAATCGACCCCTGTGTTGTCAGTTCACTCTTTATAACAAATTCATGAAAATAGTGCCAGTCTCGGAATAGGGGTTAAGACTCATGTTTCGAGCATACTAGTCTCACTCATGTTAATGGGACCGGATAATTATCGACACCACGAAAAAAAACGTCCATACTTAATTAATCCCAAGATCTCTATCATAATAATTGCATAAAAGAAAAACAATTTGGAACTCGTTCGGTTTTTTTTTTGTTTGTTGCTGTTGAAAACAGATAAAGCAAATTTTTATCTATTTGAATACACCTATTCTTACATTTGAACTAAATCAACTGGCGAACAGTCTAAAACATGTTTCCGACATAGAGAAGTTCGTTGATAACTATTTTTTCCATTCGAATTTTCAATTGAAACCAAAAACGTAGATAAAAGGAGTTTTAGGAAAAATGAAAGATTTCAAAATTATACCGAACGGCAAGTGAAATTTTTATGAAAAATAAATAACTAAAAAACTACCGTCCGCTGTATTTCCCCATCCACTTTAAAAAAAAAATAAAAAAAGAGAAAGTATGTGTTAGCACACACATGTTACCATGCTACATGGTTGAATACACATATCCTATCACAAAGCATTGCTGATTTTATCTAGCTACTGCATCGACAATTGCGGTATTTTGAGTGTCTCATGTTAAACTTATTCTTAAAAGAATGGTTGTTCATTCTATTAAACTTCGTACAAATATAGCATTTTCAACCTGGATATCACCGTATACAATAATTAGTATTAACACAAATTGCTGCAAATATATTAGAAGAAATCGTTATTCAACTACAGAAAACAATCACTATCGTAACATTGTTTTAATCGACGGTTAATGTTTACACTTTGAGAAAGCCCAATATTAATATGCTACCTGTAGGTGTAATTGTAATCCGAATCGTAGGTGTATGACAGTTTTCCGCAAATGTGTAATACTACATGTACAATACTGACTAATGAATACTATAACTGAAGATTTCTTATTGTTAAGTGAAAGTTTATACACACTTTTGGTAAAATCAATAATTTGTTTTTACGGAAATCAATGTTTCAATGCTTTTTCCAACTTTATTTTTAGTTTTTTGCATTTAAGAAATAGAAAAAACATACTACCATCTTTTTAATTTTGCGATGTACTTGAAAAATAGAATAAAAGAATCCGAAACAGTTAAAGAACTTAATGAAAAACATGGAATTAACAATTATAGACAAACCAATTGAGGTCAAAGTGATCTACGCGACTTTAAACCATACTTTTTTTTTATCAATATTATCTCAACTTGTGTACGAACAAATTCAGAAAATTTTGTTGTAAATGGTGTTTGATTCCCGAAGTAATTATTATCAAGTATCCTATCTAATCAGTAACCAGTAATTTTATATTTTAAAATCAAAGATATTGAATACAGTATGATGACAGCTTTTTCTATTCCAATGCACCAGTATTTAAATATTTAAATAGGGTATGGAGTTTTTTTTTTCTATTCCAATTGCAGATTTTATGAATCAGTAATTATAAAAAGATATATTAACAAAATGTAAAGAATCTCTTATTTTCTAATCGTCTTCTATAAATAAACGTTTCTTGAACTTATCATACTTGATTTTTTGTGAACTACATATTCGACGTCATAACAACAAGATGCTTAAAATGTTTTTCGTTTGCCATTTATAAAGGGATAAATCTATTCTATATAAGAAACACGCCTTTTAAATACTTCACACATACAATCTCATAATGTCGCCATCCATCCATCAAAGAATTGTATTCTGACTATTTCCTTCAATCCAGAGATTACTAAGCAGCCAGCCACCAATATCGACATCAATATATATTTGGGACATGGGGTAGGTGCCTTTTTGGCCACAGAGTAATCAGCCCGCAAAAAGACAAGTATTTTAAATCAAAAGCTTTATTTCCACTGATTCAAAAAATATGGAATATCTATATAATTCTGCCTGTAATGAGGAAAATATTTGGTACTTCTGATTTATTGAAGGTCACTTTAGATCTTAAATGAAAGGTTTAAGTATGTATATTTAAAAAAATATCTAGTTGCAAGGTACTTCTCTCTTAAATCAATCCAAACATGGCTTCTTCCGAGTTACACAATGTCACTTCCGGTTGATTTGTTTTAGGGTCATATGTTCCCTACAGTGTGCAAAAGACCCAACGGTTTTATCACAACTTTTTGGAATTTTAGATCATCAATGCTCTTCACCTTTGTACTTGTTTGGCTTTATAAATATTTTGATATGATCGTCACTGATGAGTCGTATGTAGACGAAACATTATAATCCTGGTACCTTTGATAACTATTTACAACACTGGGTCGATGCCACTGCTGGTGGACGTGTCGTCCCCAAGGGTATCACCAGCCCAGTAGTCAACACTTCGGTGTTGACATGATTATCAATAAAGTGGTCATTTTTATAAATTTCCTATTTACCAAACTTTGATTTTTTCGAAAACCTAAGGATTTTCTTATTCCAGGCATTGATTACCTTAGCCGTATTTGGCACAACTTTTTTCATTTTGGCTCTTCAACTTTGTACTTGTTTGGCTTTATAAATATTTTGATATGAGCGTCACTGATGAGTCTTGTGTAGACGAAACGCGCGTCTGGCGTACAAAATTATAATCCTGGTACCTTTGATAACTATTATATCATGTACAGTACCAAGTTGGAGTAATACTCAATTAATCTTAAATTGAATCATTTTGATGACAATAACTCCTATTAGATGTCAATGGATTGTTTCAAGGCAAATGTATCACATCTTAATCATAGATAGGTAGCCATTTTAAACAAGTTCTTTTATATATATCATTAAAAGGAGATCACATTTTGAATATGAACTTGGCCTCAATTTTGTACAGAATTGTACATGTAAATAATCATAACATGATACTAAAATGGCAAACTGAGAGTAAAAGAGGGACGAAAGATACCAAAGGGATAGTCAAACTCATAAATCTAAAACAAACTGACAACGCCATGGCTACAAATGAAAAAGACAAACAGAAAAACAATAGTACTCATGACACAACATAGAAAACTAAAGAATAAACAACACGAAACCCACCAAAAACTAGGGGTGATCTCAGGTGCTCCGGAAGGGTAAGCAGATCCTGCTCCACATGTGGCACCTGTCGTGTTGCTTATGTGATTACAAATCCGGTAAATAGTCTAATTCGGTAGGTCACATTCAACTATCAATGTTTAGATGATAAACAATCAGAAAATGGCCTGTCTAAGACCGTGTTCACATTTACCTAAACTCGGTGTTGTGTTAGTGTAACTCACACTAAACTAAACATAATTACGTTCCCATTGATAAAACTCAATGTTTACATGTAGTGTAAATCATGTGTTGTCTACATGCAGTCGATAGTCGATGTAGGCTTTGTGTAGGTCAAGGGTACACAAAACTAGGCATTAAAAACTTTAATTTTCTTGTGTATATTTGAAAAAGAAACGATTTGTATATAAAATTGATACTAATAACACTTATTAATAAAGTTCTTTACAGAAATATTTGTCTAAACTTGATATATTTATTTGTTATAAAAACACTTTTCATAGACTTATTAACCTCTTATCAAGACTCCTCCATCATCATTGCTGAACACATAATTAATTTGAAAAGGTCTTTCTGAATCGACTGGACGTACACACTGACAGAAATATTTGCCACTGGTATTTACTCAAACAACGATTCACTCATAAATACATTACTGAAAAAGGGTGAGGTTAATTGTTTGTTTGTGTAGTATCTCAGCTCTGTTAAAATTTAATTAGAAATATTACCCCCTCCATTTGCCAAATACTTCTTGGAGAAAAAATACAATTTGAGACAAACAGAAAAGATAGAAATATAGTGATCCTTAACATCGCAATTCCTTTTTTCGTCTGGTCTGTAAGGAAGCTGATGCAGCCTTCGTTTTTAATGCGTACTTGAGACATCTTTAAACTACTGCAAATCATTCAAAATGACTTTCTTAAAATAGCAACCACTTTACTTTAAAAAAAAAGGGGGGGGGGGGGGGGGTATTGAGTCAGAATTTTTTTTCGCGCGAAAGTTTATATTTAGTTTTTTTCGATGGTACCAATTCAATATTTAACACTATAATGTATGAGTAAACTTTGGATTCAGAATAATTGTTCATTTTAATCATCTGTATGACCCGATTTTTTTAAAATCAAATTGTGGAAAATCCATCTCCCTTTTATTCTAAGTCAAATGGTCCTTCCCTTACTGCTAGAAAAGTTGTTTGAAAATTTGAATTCGGTTCTACGTAATGAACATTTAAGTGACATATAGCTTACAAGTGTGAACAAATCTTATGTACAGGTAGCTAAACAAGGTGTATAGATGTGAACAAATGTAATGTGAAACTAGTGTACATTACATTAAACCAAATGTAAACATGATTACTGTACACGGCGTTTGGTGTGAACACGGCCTAAGTCCGATGGCTGTGTAGTTTAGTTAAAACACATTTTATTTGCACAAGCACTAATTGGGTGAGACATAAGTCAAGACATTTATATAAATTGTACAGAAAAATTAAGTAACGTTTAAGAAGTGGACAACATGGAAATATATAAAGAAAAAGCCAAAAATAAATTGAAAATAAAACATAACTGAACCTAGATGGTGGTGTTTATATTATGTCGTCGTGATTTACTATAAAAACACTACGGAATCTATTCGACTCTCTTTTAAAGATATTTTCATTTTTCTCTCGAGTTAGTAGACTACTGCCCGAGGTTTATAGTTCTATATCTAATAGACAGATATTTTTGGGCAGGCTAAGTTTTTATAAAAGCTCAATCATCATTAATATGGTCACATTATAAGTTACCTGTTTGCAAATCTTTTGCATTTTTGAAGTACTAAGGCCTTTCTACCTCAGGAATAGATTACTTTAGCTGTATTTGGCAAAACTTTCAGGAATTTTTATCGTCAATGCTCTTCAACTTCGTACATTATTTGATCTTTTAGACTTTTTTGGATTCATCGTCACTGATGAGTCTCATCTACACGAAATGCTCGTCTGGCGAAAATACGAAATCAAATCCTGGTTTCTATGAAAAGTTTATTTAGATGAAATATTTAATAATACTACAGGTATTCTGCTTTGTCTATGATTAAATCAAATCGGAGTTTTGTGACTATCATTTGTACCTGAGATCATCCCTAGTTATTGGTGGGGTTCGTGTTGCTTCTTCTTTACTTTTCTATGTTGTGTCATGTGTACTATGTACTATTGTTTCTCTGTTTGTCTTTTTCATTTTTAGCCATGGCGATGTCAGTCATATGGCAAAACGTGGAGTAATTTTCTAATTTGCATAGCGGCCATTTTGCCTTATCATGACGGTAGCCATTACAATAGGATTATATAAGCCCCTTAAACAAAAATGCCAATATGCCAATACCTATGTCGAATGAACAATTTGTTCGCATATAGATGAAATGTACATGTTTTTAGGCTTCTGTCCATGTACAAATGGACATTGTCTACTCTGAAATATTTCGGCCTTTTTAGTTTAAAAATCGGAAGCGTTACCATAGTATAAATGCTATATAAGATAATATAAAATGACGGAAAATCGTAAAATAGCAAGATTCAAAACAGAAATACATATGCAAGAAGATATTGTTCATGATCTGTTCGCATGTAGGGAAACACCTTGTAGGTTAAATTTTAAAGTTAAATAACTGTTAACTTACCTGCTTTCTTAAGTTTTTGGCCAAATTCTTTTAAAAACATGATGATTTCAACCTTCCATTTGGTAAAAAGTCGAATTTTAAACATTTTCCCTTAGAATCACACATTATTTTGTATATTTCCGCCAAAGGAAGTTTTTAAAGATACATTAGTTTTAGATACATGACGGAATAGGACTGGATTATCCGCAAATCTAAAATAAATTATATTTTCAATCTGAAGCTAAGGGAAGTAATTTAATCAAAAGGGAAAAAGTCACGTGGTGCAAATCATTTGAATAAAGTACCTTTGATTTTGCCATATGTTTATTTTCGATTTACGAGTTTGACTGTCCCTTTGGTATCTTTCGTCCCTCTTTTGTAGCAAGTTGGGTCAGATACCAAGAAGTAAATTACATGCTATTTTGCTGTAGCGTGATAACATTTCTTTTTTAACCCGTTTTAAAAATACACTCGTATTACTTCATTCTTTGTCACCAAGGGCTGTTTCTTAGTATAGATTAACCTGAACATTATAAACGACATTTTCTTAAATTAAAATATATAAATAGAGGTATTGATTTTGTTAACTTATCTTTCATATGCAATGACTCTTCCAGCTTTAGCAAAATACCTCCATATTTTAATAATATAGAACAGTTATTTGAATAAAATTATGAATACTGTTAACATTCAAACATCTCATTTTGAAAACTATCGTGAAATTAATAAAAGGGTCAATGATATTTCCGTTTCTAGAATAAAAATAAACTCCAAGTACTCGCAAAACGGTTTGTGTTCTTAACGGCAGACAAGGCAGCCAATAATGTAGTTGTGGTGTGACGCATATACTACACGAATGTTCTCCGACATGAGATTTTCAATTCGTCTACATTCAGGTCCGTACACTCCACAGATAGTCAAATTGTTAACAAGCATATCACTGCCTCTACCCAGCTTAAAGCCTCTTCTGAATATTTGAAAGTCCCTCCTATGTAGCGATTACCGAAATTACACAAAACAACATTTATATTCCGTATACGGTGCAGGAAATGCTTACCCTTCCGGAGCACCTGATTTCACTCCCGGTTTTTAGCGGAGTTTGTGTTGTTTCATATTTAGTATTTATTATGTTTAACTGTTGATGTAAATGTCCTTTGGTTTTGTGAGTCTTTGTTTACTCCTTGGTTTTGATTATTATTGCCTAGTAAGTGTTCTATTGCTAATCTATCAGTGATTCTAACTACCTCCCTTACTACTATCAAAACACTTTTGTAATAAAAGTGTAGAATACCCTCTAAAATGAATTGGTACATGAAAGGCAATACATAGTTTTACTTCAAAATTCTTGTGTTGTCTTTCGCATTCATTTGTTTGGATATATATTCCAAATTTCTTAATATCATTTAAAATTGATCCTTTTAGTAATCTTTAAGCATTCAAAATTCAAAATCTAATGAGAGACATAATGTTATTTATACAAAGTCGCAGTGTGTATGGTGACGTAATCACATGGATACACGTGTGTGTCACTTCCGACGATTATTTCCGTCCTTCTGTACCATAAGTTATACTTCAGGCAGACTGTTTTATTTATTACTGTTACATGCGTGACTTATTCTTATTAGCCTACATTAAGAAACATTAACAATATCAACAAAAGATTCTTTGCTATATATATATATTTTGTATTCAAATGAGAATCTAGAAAGTAGCCAAACGTGGCTATTCCTTAAAGATATCTCTTGAAATATCTCCTGATACATGAGATGGTCAGTGGAGACGTGAACACAAACACTATTATGGAATCAGCTGTCCTCTAAGATAAGATATCCATGTATGTTTATTAGATTAAACTTTAAATCTTACATGATTTGCATATAATGGGATTACGTTGATATGATTGACCGAACTTCTTTTCGTAATAAATGTAAACAAGACGGCGACGAAAATAACATCGACGTTAACAAAATTTATTTTCACTGCACGTTTTTCTTTTATTAAAATGATACACAAAAACATTCGTTTGAATGATAATAAATCCAGGGACAAAAAACAAAATCGGGGTAACAAACTAAAACCGAGGGAAACGCATTAAATAATAAGAGTTTTTGCAATTTACTTTTTATCAGATAGCAAATTTCATTGAGTACATCTGTTTGCGTTAACCTACAGTATATTCATGCGCCAGTCCTATTCAGTGACATAAATATACAATTTATGATAGAGGTAACGAGTGTGGAAAAATGTATACCTTATTTCTAATTTGAAAGAATTATAAGTATTAAACGCCTTTTTCAAGGAATTTATTGGTGTATAAACTGGCCCAAGTCACTCACAAACATATCATAGAAGTCCTTAGTCTTTTATTTGTTTGTGAGTGAATTGGTCGAGTTTAAACACCAATAAATTCCTTTAAAAGGGCGTTCAATCCTTTACTAAATATTTTTTTTCTTCTGGAAATGAAGTATATTACTTATATTTATATATATATATCATTCAGATCAAGCAATAATTATTAGTTGATGAGTGTGTTTTCGCTCTCACCCCATATGGAATTTACTGACCCCATATATATCGTATTAGGTCCCGAGCACACTATGTAACGCATTTATCTTTCCGCATATTTGTATTAGTTAAGTAAGACTAGGTGTGTCTCATTTGCAATCATACCACATCTTCTTAATATTTAAGTTTTTAATTTTAAAATCCTAAATTGAATCGAATGAAATATTCAGAATGAGTTTTTTTTAATATCAACACATTTTTTTTAAAGAGATAATCAGGATATAATTCTATACCCCTCCCCCCTTATATACCGTAAAAAAATATTAATTTTTATAAAGATTTGCAAAACTTTCCATCATATTTTACCGATCACACTATGTAGTAGAGAATTGATAAGAAGTAGTGGAGTCGTAAACGATAATCTTAAGTCGCGAGTTGATTATCGTTTTCGAATCCACTCTTCTTATCAATTCTCTAGCTTAACCTATTTCTAGTAAAACGACTATCTGTTTCATGATCTGACAATGAATCAACGGAATTTCATGAAAATAATTTCGTATTTTGCCTTTTTTTATTCTATAATAGCTGGAAATGATTAGATCCACACGGTTCACATTTATATTTAACTTCATGTGAGTTCAATTAAACTTAAAAATAAGTTGTTATCTTCCTTTTTTAATACCAGATTTTATCTTTGTAATTATTTATTTCATTCAATGTTTAATCATTACAAATAATTTACATTGATTAGATTTTAGTATTTATGATTCATTCAAAAAGACGTATAATTAATATATGAATTTATTTTAATCTTTTTTGTAAGTTAAAATAATTACCAACATTTAGAAACCTTTAGTATTTACATATATAGTTTTTAGTAACCAAATGTGCAAGTCAATGATGTTAATATCTCCTATATGATTGAGATGACATCACATCTATAAAATGAATAAAAACATTTTAAATTTAAATGAGTGTAAATTTCGCAATAACACCACTTCACTAGACACCAGTTGATGATAAAATAGACACAATGCATGGTTATTCTTAATTCAAAAAATATATATAATTTGATTGTAAACTATTTGAAGTAACTTATAGATTGCATTTTTATTAAGGACAATAATGACCTTACAAAGGTCATTATGTTATGCTTTGGAGCATATTTCATTTAAAAGAGTATCGGCCGGGTTAATTCTTCGAAAGAATGACACATCGTTCTGAAAGAGAAAAGCTTCACATAGGTATATAATGGTGTATAAACAGGACCTAGTTGCTCGCAAGCATGTCATAAAAGTCTGTTTTCCCCTGAGTGAATTGGTCTAGTTGATACACCAATAAATTCCTTTAATTAGGCAATGTATCCTATAGTATCTGATGTGACCGTCTTTTGAGTCTGTTTTCATGTTTAAAAATACTTAACAGGAGCAAATATTGAAAAAAAACGAATCCACATGAAACTTAATATTTGAAAAAAACTAAACGAATATGTAATGAACAAAGAAATAAACATACCAACAAATGACTTTTGAATATAATAATGTTCTAGGCAATCATGCTTTAGAACTTGATGGTTCAAAAAAGTTTGAATATATCAATGTGCTCTCGACCAATGACATTGTATTATTTGATTTTTTGTTTTTATGATGGTACCATCTTATTGATCTCATTGAGTATGTCTATCTTAAGAGTTTTTATAAATAAGTTACATTTCCCCCTTAAAAAATATCTAAATAATTTGAAGTTTACTAGTGTAGTAAAATTGGTACCATAAATCTTATACTGAGAATATTGATAATTATAACTTCTATTAAAAAAAAAATGCAAATAATTGCAAACAAAAATTCTTTAACACATGAAATATAATCTACAACTTTAGCAAATGTGTTTACTGTTATTATAAATATTGATCCGCGATTGGTACAAAAAGTCTTAAAAACAGTTACAATTAACACAAGAAGTTGAATTGATTTAAATATGTCATATTAAGAAATATAATTTGATCATTTCAAGTTTAGTTAATTACCATACATATTAAAATTACTATGAGCTAGGATAAAATATTGCCTATGTGATTAAATAACTGGTAACAATTCAGTTGAGGTCAATACATTAAATGAGATCAAATAAAAACATTAAAATAGTTGTAAGGCAACAGTTAAATATGAAGGAAAAAAACAAACATGTTCTTTCATTCACCTCTCACACAATTGGAAAAAGGTAACCTCAATGTACGTGTACGGAGTTTCAATTCGTTGTTACAAATTCTTCATGGTAAACTTTCTCGATCAAAACCTTCAATCAAACAATCGTTTATTGATCAAATGTATATATCACGTTGCTAACCGATGTCTTAAACAGTGATATGCGATATAATGCAAACAGTATGTAATGAATAGTTGTCATGGTTTTTTTTTATTTCTTCATAATAAACTACATTTTTTTGTACCTGAACAACATGATACCGGACGGACAAAATTAGAAAACGTAATGCCTAACCCTCTACTATATGGGTATAAAGTAGACATGGTTGATGTGTTCTATCTTTTTTTTATTGCCATTTGATTAGGGACTTTCTGTTTTGAATTTTCCTCAGAGTTCAGTATTTTTGTGATTTTATTTTTTACAACCATAATAATAATTCTTCATTATTTTAGATAGAAAATATCATATAAAAACTTGGTTGTGCTTTGTTAAAAGTTTAGGTTAATTATACACCCATGTATGTCATACTTGACGTTTAAATATCATATCAGGATTTCCGTTTTGTCATTGAGAGGGAGAACTATTAGTTTTGTTTCCGTCTGTCGTTATTATTTGTTTTGGGTGTCATTGTTCTGCAACAGTTTCAATTTTAGACATCTTGTACAAAGACAATTAATCACCGAGTTATATTTCTATTATTATTTTTAGACGTAGAAATTCATATTTTTCTTAGTTTCACTTTCATGTTGTTTGGTTTTTTTTATTACCCAGTACATTCCGTTTTAATATTCTTTTTTTTCGTAAATAACATAAATCCTTCCGCAATAGTTTCCTGTATGTAGTTTCAACATACATATTTTTACCTTGATTTGATATTACTGACAATGGTGGACGTTATAAATACTTTACGATAACAAAGGTATTGTAATTTTAGTAGAGTACAAATAATTTAAATTTAAAAAAAAAACATATCATGCATCGACAATTAGGTATCAGGACACATTTAAGTGTAATTAGGACTTTAAAACTTTGAGTTTTAATGAAAAAAATCCTTATTTGTTATTTACATACCAATTTGTGACGACGCAAATTATTTTTGTAATAAAGTAAGTAGCTTTCTTTACTTAATGTAAATGTCCGGATATCATACGTCTTAAGATAAAAGAAACTAAAATATATCATTTTTTTCTGATATTAAAATACATGGCAACAAAATCGCGATAAGGAAATACAAATAGAGTTGAAACGTAATAAATTTAATTCAAAACTTCTTTTATTTGTTTGTTTCTTATACAGAAATCTAAGGTATTTTATCAAGCCATATAAAGAAAATATGTAAAATGCCAGTATATAATATTTTTTTTAAAGTAATTCATATATGTCTAATGCAGAATTGGACCTAGACATTTCTTTTAACGAGTATGGTAGACTTATCTTTTTTCCAATTTAAGATATTTGCCAAAGAAAAACAACACTTTATGCTTACTCAACATTGAACATCCAACATTCAGTGTTTATTCCTATATAATAAACCGTGTTCACCATTCAACTAGTATCATATGATACCTATAAAAACATTAAGCACCAGAACTTGGTCAATTTCTAATTGTAAATGATTGAAAATTCTTTTTTTTTCCAAAGATTAACAAAACTTAATTTCAAAACCAAAATGACTATCTAGTAAAAATTCTTTCACTTGCCAAATATCTAACATTTGAAAAAAAGATAGATAAAACCAATAACGCTCGCTCGCAACCCTTTGTCAAAGAAAAAAATTCGAAGAACTAGAAAAGAATTTGTTGTGGCATTACCTCGGACAATTCTCTGATATTTATCAAGCAAAGAATGAAATTGATGTAAAATTTTCTTCACTTTACCCATCCTAGCATATTGTCATTTTTTTATCAAGTCTAAAAACAAAAATACAAACATTCTATCTTCTTTGTTACACATTTGTTTACTTTTATAGTGATTAAGAAATAATTCATGGGGGGCTCGAATATATCGTGATTTACCACGGGTTGGCTCTTTATGACAAATATTTTACCCTGAGCGATAGCGAGGGGTACACTATCGGCATAAAGGGACAAACGGTGGTTAAATCACGATATATTCAAGCCCCAATGAATTATGTCGATTCTAATAGGACAAATACGGCAATTCTTTTGAATCGCAGCGCTCTAGGAGGAGGCAAATAATTCCCGTTCCCATAAATAAATGATTAACTTGGCGTAAAAGAACGGAGCAAAATGAATTAGTGACATGCTTAAACTATTTACAATAATATATTTAAATAGTTTGGGATGAATCTAAATGATAGTTTACTTATATGTCTTATATGATTTAAAAAATGACTTATATCACATTTTAGCATCGTTTGTTTACGTTTCCTTCTTGTGAAGTTTTTCGGTTTCACAAGCGTGCATATTCCCGTAAAATGCCTATTTTCTAACGGTATCGTTCTGTGACGTCGGGAGGCTCATTCATAAAAAAAAAGCATAGGACGTGGGAGTACGATCGGAACAGCACAGGAAATATATTCATATTTTACCACGAATGTGTACTCAAAGCGTTTGAAGGTCATATTAGAACTTAGATTAGAACACAATGTTGACTGTTGTACCCCTATTGTGTCCCCGAGGGTATCACCAGCCCAGTAGTCAGCACTTCGTTGTTGACATGAATATCAATTATATGGTCATTTTCATAAATTTTCTGTGAAAAAAACTTAATTTTTTCGAAAAACTAAGGATTTTCATATCCAAGGCATAGATTACCTAAGTCGTATTTGGCACAACTTTTTGAAATTTTGGGTCCTCAATGCTCTTCATTTTTGTTCTTGTTTGGCTAGCTAACTATTTTGATCTGAGCGTCACTGACACTAAACATCGTTGTCAATATACAATGGAACTTGATGCAGCTGTCATCAAATGAGATGTTTAATCAGCTATAAAAACAGGTTTAATCCACCATTTTCTACATAAAGTCAGGAATATTACAGCTGTTGTTCATTCGTTTGATATGTTTGAGCTTTTGGTTTTGTCATTTGATTTGGGACTTTTCGTTTTGAATTTTCCACGGAGTTTAGTATTTTCGTGATTTTACTTTTCATAACACAACTGACTTTTTAATTCCCCCCTGACCACAACAAGTCTACCAAACAAATCTTTGACCATAGTTTTTACATACACGAATAATTTATTATGAAAAACAAAAAGGTCAAGCTGTGATAACCAAAGATTTAACTGTTTACAGATCATACTGCCTATAAGTCTATGTTAGTAACATGAAGGCATTTATTGAAAAAATATATGTTAATCATCTCAACTTTACACAATCACTGAAGCAGAAACTGTTCTGCATAAATGTTTCTATTACACTGGTAGTTAATCATTCTGATTAAGTTCACCCTTAATTTGTTATTGACTCCACCAGTTTCAATATGATACAAAAAAACTTTGAATTCCACAAACAGCTCACAGTTGGTAAATAATATCGGTTTCCGTCTTTAGTAAGAAATTCGTAATAGCATCCAGCGGAAAGATCCGAATTTACTTTAACGATTTTTTTCCAAAAATTGTATAAATCTTGAGAAACATGATATTCTTTTCTGTGATCAAATGACGTCGTACAGACTCCATTTATAAATCGGACTTTTTTCATAATAAAAATCCTCTGGTTTTCAAATCCTGAAAAGAGAACTAAGATATTATTCAAGAAATGCCGATAGTATCAGTACATTGGAAGGTTGATTGTCACAAATACATCTCAGGTACCAAGACTGAAGGTTAAACTGAAATTCGTACCTTGGGCATGAAGATTAATCTATAGATATATGTTCGGTGGGTCTGTTCCAAAAGAGAAGCCCGTTGTTTCTGTCCTAGTACTTTGGCGTCCTCTACAATAATAACAGATTTTCGGTCCCTCAGAATCCTCCAGCTGAGTTGAGCTTAGGGATTGCCTTGGTGATGTGTTGTACCTTGGTTAGTAACACATCTAGATTTAACCTCAAAGAGAGTGCACATGTATTCTATTACTATGTACTAGTATGCATTATAAAAATATGGGTCCAAGGTTGTCATGTTTCTGATGAACAACAGTAAAATGTATAGATGCACAGTAGTGTCGGTTATTCCTCGGATCATCTAAACTCACGCTCTCCTGATAACTTCCGTAATTAAATTTATAAGGACTGTAATTATCATCGCAGTTTGTCAACTTTTAAAGAAAAATCTTTATCTCAAAAATAGTGAGTGATACTCATGATATAGTACAAATTGTTATGACGCTTGGAATTTGGGAAAAATCATTTTTGCTAAAGTATGATACCACATTTTGCCATATAATCTGCTTTGACGCCTATAAATGTTTGTATATGTACAAAATCTTTTGTATGATTGTCGATGTATTATATTTCCAAATTTTTTCAAAAGGAATTTGCACGCCTTTAAGAATGTATTCACTAGTGCAGGAATCATAATAAAATCTAAATTATGATATTTTATTTTTTTTAATCATGAATAAACAAGTTTTTACTGCACTCGTTATATTTTCGCAGTCACAATGCATGGACTGTATATTTCTATGTCATATACAATCACTGTCCAGATATCACTCTTCCTCATGAATATTTAGATAGGAGTTACCGTAACTATATTTAATAATTCATGTCGACCTCTTCGACCTGTCTGTATTTACAATGTGAACAACGAAGCGTGGAACTACTCCAACTTATTTCTTTCACAATTGTTGGAAAAAACATGTTTTACTTGTTAATATGTCAAGTTTAAAACATATACATTATATACGTTTGTATGATTATTTAGACAGAGTTGAAAATTGTTGAACGGTCAAGACGAAATCAAGCAATTTTCATACACTCTCGTAATAATCATGCTAGTTGGGCCGACGCATGGTATCATGTTTTATGCGGTTGTAAAGTATACAATTAATGGGTTGTGGTAGCTGCTTACGTACAATGCGAGGACTACAACGGACAAAATACAATTCTATCAAAATTTTCAATTATAAACGGATTCCAGTTTAGTATGGCGTTCATTATCACTGAACTAAAATATATATATTTGTTTAGGGGTCAGCTTGTGGACGACTCCGGGTGCGGGAATTTCTCGTTGCATTGAAGACCTGTTGGTGACCTTCTGCTGTTGTCTGTTCTGTGATCGTATTGTTGTCTCTTTAACACATTCCCCATTTCCATTCTTAATTTTATTGTTCAATATTCAATACTCAACATTCAGCATTCATTCATCTTTTGATAAATTGTTTTAAACATTCAACGTTCCACCTCTACATTTAATATTCAAAGCTTTTTTTCAACATGCTAAATTCGTTTTCAAGCAGTAACAATAACAACCTAACAACAAAACAGACTATATATATTGAATATATTTTTTTTTCTATTTTAGGAAACAATGGAGGATTGGAATGAGGTAAGTTCTTCTTAATCGTCTACATGTCATGTGTCGTATTGTACAAATGTACCTCATATATTAAAGAAAGTTTAAATAAAAGCAATAGCAATATTCCGATGTTCAATATTCATACATTGGTATAACTTAACCAAATTGGGGTCACTCATCAGAAGTGAGTGAAACACATCAACTGTAACAGGAAAACAACGGAACAGCATAAACACTGAACTGCTACTATAACAAACGGCAACATTACTAGAAACAGACTATTTGTTAACAACTGACACATTCCTGAAATCGTACAGCACATTTTAATGGTTAATTGAAACTGGATTTATAACAAGCAAAACATACAATGTATATTACAATACTACTACAGTGACAACATTGCGTGACAGCAATACAGTACAAATAAATGCAAAAAAACTCAGTACAGAGAAATACATAAATAAATAACATAATAGTACGTTTCCACATGTAACCCACAGAATAACGACGAACACCTAAAATTAATCTACCACAGTACATAAGTACAGCACAATAAAACTGTGTGTCACACAATTTCTAAAAAATAAAATATACATTTTTATTAGAATTAGGTTTGTATTGGTGTTGTTTGATGTCTTTTCTCTCTAGAAAACGATGTAATACACACATAGTTGTGTATTCTATATGAATAGTTCTGTCCGATTGATTATTTACAATATTCAAAACAAGATTATAAAGGGTCATAAAAGAAAATGTTTTGCAGGTTATTTGTTGTATCTTAAAATTCGTTTACAATGTCAAATATATAAATCTATCGGGTAAGTAGTAAAAATATATGGCAGTTGGTATTACATGGAAGGAACTGAAGTGCATTGTAAGTTCCCTTTGTCATTGTTAACTTTAGATTAATTGAAATGAGTCATATCTGCTTTATGGTAAAAAGGTGCCAACTGATACAAAAGTTTTTGATTTTGTTAGGTTTCTATCCCGTTATTGTATAATCCATATCGTTTATTTTCAGCCCACTTAACATACATATTAATTCATGGCTTTTTCCATATCGAGACCATAACATCAACCAAGACGTTAGTTGGGGCAGCTATGAATAGAGGCATTAAACCCGTGTAGATATGGAAACTATCATGTATTAATCTTCATATGATATTCCACCTTGGTTGATAACCCTTTATAATCACACGTCAATTATTATATTAGTTATCAATTAACTATGACTTTATGACTTTTCCGACCATTATATGTATGCAAAACAAAATTATATTAATGCCCAGCGTATGATAAATAATTTAATCTTAAGATTTGTATTTTCTGATATGAAATCACGAACAAACAGTACAAGAAAATAACAAGAGAATGAGTGACTAAAGACCTCTACATCCTATAAAATTGAAAAAGAGGTCAAATTCAATAAAAAAATTAATATAATTAGTTATCAAAAGTACCAGGATTATAATTTTATACGCCAGACGCGCGTTTCGTCTACATAAGACTCATCAGTGACGCTCAGATCAAAATAGTTAAAAAAACAAACAAATATAAAGTTGAAGAGCATTGAGGACCCAAAATTCCAAAAAGTTGTGCCAAATACGGCTAAGGTAATCTACTCCTGGGGTAAGAAAGTCCTTAGTTTTTCGAAAAATTCAAAGTTTTGTAAACAGAAAATTTATAAAATGACCATATAATTGATATTCATGTCAACACCGAAGTGCTGCCTACTGGGCTGGTGATACCCTCGGAGACGAAACGTCCACCAGCAGAAAGAATATAATTAATTAAGGACACTGTAGTACCAGGACTAGCTATGTTTATTCCATTATTTTTTTTTAATTTACATTTCAACGGTAAGCCATTTTGATTTGATAATTCAAAATGTATAGATTCTTGCAATTATATATTATTTAGATATATCCTCTCTATCTGAATGTTTTTGATTTGATGAGAAGAGACGTTTTATTTTGTAGCCTTTTGCCATACAGGAGAATATATGATTACCATTCCAAAATATTGATGATTATTGTCGGACATAACAGTTTTTTAAGTTTAGGACACCCCGAATTTAGACAGTTATTGGCAATACATGTACAATATATGATTATTGCCAGGCTAATTCTTTCATTCATTTTTCATGACATAAAATAGGAAATGAAAAAAAAGTCAACTTTTTCTTACAGACACTTCATACAGCTGCCGCAGAGGGAAATATAAAAGATGTGAAAATATGTCTACAGAATAGTGCAGATATTGATTATCTAGGGGTAAGTAAAAAGTCTCATTATAATTTATATTATTACAAACATCATCATTTTAAGATACATTTTCTTATGGTACATTTACGGGATAAAACTAACACAGATCTTACTTAAAACACTGCAGATTATAACTGCATAAAACACTTGTCACTTCAAACTACTATAGATTGTAATAGTACACAAATGTCTGAAACACAAAGTTTAATAAGTTACTCTAACTTACAGCAAATTGTAACATTATTAAACACAACTACATGGTACTTTAAAATAGAGCAAATTTTAAAAGTATTTTACACAATTAGATGTTACTTCCACTTACAGTATATCGTAATAGTATACAACATAACTACATGCTACTTTACATACAACAGATTGTAACAAGATAAAATGTTTCTGTCAGATAATCTTACTATAATTAGAACAAAAAACTACAACACAACTCCTGTCAGTGAATCATGCTATTATTAAAATATAACACAGAACCACCACTTATGTCAGGGAATCCCTCTGCAGTGAATTTTACTTTAATTAAAACATCAAACTACAAAACAATCCTGTCATTCAACCCTGCTTCAATTTGAATATAAAACAATAGCACTATGCCGGTCAGTGAGACCTGTTTTAATTTGATAACAACAATACAGCACAACATCTTTCAATTAATCCTCTAAAACTGAACATAACAGTACAACATCTTTACTGCTAATTAGATCTGCTTCAATTATCTTTGAACATTTCAGCACATCTTTCAGTGAATCCTGCTATAACTAAAACGCAACACAACAACACCATTACTACCCATGAAACCTGCTAATTTAAAAAAAAAATAACACTACAGCACCTCTCTGGTCATTAAATTCGCATATAATTAAAACGTAACACTACATTACCACTCCTGTAGGTAACCTGGTATAATGAGTAAATTATGTTTTCAATTAGTAAACAAATTAGGGATTTACACTGATATAATGGTAATTTTGTTGTGAATTATAGATGTTGTTAATTATAATTTTTTTACAAGCTGCAATGAAAGAGTTATAGTTAATAAAGGCAACAGTAGCACACTGCTGATCAAAATTCATTAATCGATCGAGAGATAACAAATCCGAGTTGCAAACTAAAACAGAAGAAAACACGTCAACTATAAGAGGAAAACAACGAACATGACGAAACAACAATGGTCTTTATTGGTATCTGAAAAACATCATGTATAAAGAATAAAAGCCATAGGAAACTGAATTGGAAATTATATCTATTAAAATGTTGTTTTTCTTTTAAATTCATGAGTGATTATACTAAATCTGTACTTAATCCTGTTGTTAATCAGACAATTTTAATTAATCTGACTGTTTATTTTTGTTGATATGTACAACACAACGTTGTCCAGTTTATCAGACAGGTTTTGATGTCAGTTATATTATTCCAGAGTTATGGATCGACAGCATTGATGTTGGCTGCCGGAGAAGGACACCTGGAGGTGTGTCGATTAATCCTTGACCTGGGATGTGAAACAGATATCACAGATGTATGTAATTCCTTCAGTCTAATCACATTTAATTTAATCAATACAAAATTATGTTGTGAATAATAAACAACATCTATATGTAAACATTATATAAAGTGAGGTCACATTTTACTCATATCATTGTTCTTAATCAAAACATATGGATCTTTTTGTATGTTTCTGTAAAACTGTTTACCAACATTAATAATTATACTTAATCAGCATTTGATCTGTTGCTATTTAGAAATTTTTTATTAATGTGACTAGTATTTTTTCTGGATAAGCATTACATACATCGTCCAGTTGTTCAGATAATTTTTGATCACAGTTGTATTCTTCCAGCTTAGTGGATATTCAGCACTAATGTATGCAGCCAGCAAAGGACACCTGGAAGTTTGTCGATCGATCCTTGACAATGGATGTAAAACAGATATACCAGATGTATGTTATCTCCCCAGTCTGAACACATTTCCCTTAAGCAACACTAAATCAATTCGTTAATAAGGCAGGTTTAATTGAAAAAAAATATTTGTAAAATGTATACTAAGTGAGTTCATATTTTACTAATCTCATTGATCTAAACGGAAAAAAAACCACGTACGTAAAAGAATATATATAGTTTATCAAAATTAATAATTATACTAATAACTCTGCAATATAGTTTTAAATATTGTAACTGTTAATTTTTCCTAATATTTATCAAACAACATTGTCTAGTTTATCATACATGTTTGCATGGCAGTTGTATTATTCCAGGAGTTAGGAGTTACAGCTATAATGTTAGCTGCAAGTAGAGGACATCTGGAGGTGTGTCAATTGCTCATAGAGCGTGGATGTGGAACAAATATCACAGATGTATGTTACTCAAATTGATCACATTTCACTTAATAAACATTATTTTGCTAATTAGAAAGGTTTAATGGACAATAAATGTTCGTAACAATCCTACAAAGAGGGATATTATTTTGGTTTCTCCTCCTCGTACGAAATCAGGAAATGCAACTTGTTTTTATATTTCTTTGAAAAGGGTACTTTTACACAAACAAACTTTTTATGAATCTTTTTAAAGAGACGTACTTTAAAATCATCATACAAAAAATGCGTTCTAGGATTATATAAAGTGAGATATAACTTAACGAAAAGATTATCACATAGAAAATTGTCCATCGATGTAATTATCTTGTTGATGACTGATTGATTGAAATTTATAACACAATATTTAACTGTTAATCAGTCAACAAGTTTTAATGTTTTTTGTAGAAATGTTATATATTATTGATATTGATAAAATAAAGTATTGTCCATAATAATATTTACATGCAATTTTGGTATACCATAGAGTGATGGATACACAGCTTTACATCTGGCTGCTGGTGATGGATATTTAC
Source organism: Mytilus edulis (assembly GCA_019925275.1). NCBI lineage: Eukaryota > Metazoa > Mollusca > Bivalvia > Mytilida > Mytilidae > Mytilus > Mytilus edulis. The sequence goes on from CM034357.1 coordinate 3,054,258, forward strand.
AGACCACAAGATGTCTAGTAGAGAAAGGAAATAGCAATCTATTGGTTACAACACATCAGGTAATATTTTATTGTTATACCTAATGCTAAACTATTAAGTAATGAATCACTAAAACAGTGTTAAAGATATGTTCGACTAAATATTTTTTTGAAGGCAACGTGAATGTTTGTTTGTTTTTTTCTACTTTTCAAGCCATGGCGTTGTCAATTTATTTTCGATCTATGAGTTTGAATGTTTCTCTGATATCTTTCGCCCTTCTCTTAAAAGTCATATGATCATATAAATTGATTATAAGAGATGACTATGATTTATAGACTAAAATTGTCTAATTTTATTATAAAACACATGAGCATAGACTATTTTCCAAGAGTCATCCATGTTTTTTCCCAACAATCTTCTTAATGTAATGAATTGAATAGATAACTTGCACATTTAAGGGATTAGTCGTACATTTTGTGGTACCACAGATATAGACAGATAATTCGTACATTCTGAAACAAACAAACTGTCGAACAAAATCCGTTGTTGTGACAATTTAAGCGAAGCATAGCCATATGTATTTATAACTAAACAGACGCGATACTAGATTGGTCATGTGTTGGGCTAACACTACTAGACAATATCCATATGGATTCAATAAGAAGAAGTGAAAATTCCTAAAATATTTCATATTGCTGTAAGTTTGAAAACATATTTCATTCAATAATTTGAAAGAGATGATATCAAAGGAGACTACCAATTTCTTCATTTTCCTGTCTTTCAGCTGTCTATGTGCAGTGATAAATATTATTTTTGTTGTAATATATTTATTTTCTGATTTAAACAATACCGGTTAAAAATGCTAAAAAGGATGAAATATGGTAGAAATAATGATATAAAGATATAGAATTTTATGAATGGGGTACATAGATATAGGAAGGTGTGGATATGCGATACATAGATACAAAGGTGTGGACGGGCTTTACATATATAGGATAGGGTGGATTGGTTTGAAGAAATGAAATAAGGAATGAAGACAAATAGACCCTTACAGAAAGGTCAAATCTCTTCGGTCAAAAGGTAACATAGTTGCGCATTAATGACCCAAATATTTGCCACTATTCAACACTTCTGTAAGTATTGAGGTTGCTTAAATTATACCATGGCATCACAAGCTGTAAGGTAAAAGGTCAAGAGAAATTAAAAAAAAATTCATGATCATTGGTGAAGATACTAAGTGTCTACGATTTCTGAGTGTTGGTGGCCAACCAGCTTCAGTTAATGTTCATAGGGGCATAACGCTACCAATGAGTCGTTGAATCTTTTCGATCCAAATGTAACGAAGAACCAGGGTCTGGTCATTAACAAATTTAACGCATCGCCTTTTTTCACCTATAACAGTTATGGTGTTTGAATGATTGCTCCGAACCGACAACATTTTGCGACTCACAGGTTGAGTTTCGGATAGGTATTTATAACACCGATACAAAGTGTTAACCTGAAAACGACTCGTCTTACGGTTAAATCTGCTAATTTCGTCAAAGTAAAGAAAAGGAAAGACCTTAATAATAATCAAAGAAATACAGAAAGGTATTTCCTTATTGTGAAAGAAAAGACCTTAATTATTAAAAATTATTTGTTTTTCAGGGTCAGACCCCATATGAAAGAGCAGTAGCAAGAAACTATGGTCAGAATCTAGAAGTGATGGAATATTTACAGGTACATATGGTGTTTAATAAGAAATGGTTACACTCAGATTAAATCAAGTTCAAAATAATTTACAAAATGTAAAAAATAAAAAAATTAGAAATTAATGCAAGATATTTCAGGAAAGTAAACTTTAAAATATTTAAAACAAATGTGAGTCTTGAACTTAAGATTTAAAATTTCAATTTAATAGGTTTCTTGATATTTTGAGGCACTTAAGTTCTTTCTTTATTGGTCTGTAAGTAAATTAAGCCGATTTCAAATTCAGGAAATGATTGGCTTATGTGATTTCTTATATAATAAAATCAAATCAAGAGTGTACGAGATGAAAACATTTTTTTTTCTTATTTAGATTTATGAGATTCTTATACAAGCAGTGTGTTTATAAGTAAATACTTTGTGACCTTTGTATTAGAATGCATACTAACGGAAACAAAACGTTTTTACATGTTATGCTTGTATGTATAAAAAGAAATATGTTGTGATTTCCAAAATATATTTTACCTCGCTAGCTACTGTACCAATATAGCATTTTAACAAGGAGGCGATGATCTTTAGTCAGGAAGCTTCGTTCGACCCTATTTTCAGTTTACTAATTTTGCCATTTTTACCAAATTCTGTAGTGGTGTTTTGACGCATGTTGGCTTTTTTTTTATCAATTAAATTGACTGCCAAAAAATATCCAAGAATTCCGGTTTGCCAAGTAAACAGTAAAACCTAGGTGTTTTGTAAGGCATAGCTTATCATACCTAGGTAAAATCATGACAATATGCTATATTATTTACAGTGTTCTATATTTCACAGGACAGAATAACTGATTGATTCCTTACTTGTATGCATATGGCTTATGTTAGAAGTTACCGTCTGTCATAGCTCCATTGTCGTTGGCCTTATTTTTAGAATTCATTGACGACTTGAACAACACATATATGTTTCGTTTATCATCTTTTGTCGTTTTACGTAAAGAGAAATAATCCTCAAATATTGGAAATGGTCAGATTAACTGACAAATGAAAACAAAGTTTAGAAAAAAAATCTACAGTTAAGTAATAAAGTATTGAATTTGAAAATTTCAGCGGTCAATTAAGAATTTATACTGTTAAATGCATTAAATGCCTTATACTTTGAAAATTATAATAGATTGGAAAAATCTATCAGGGGCAAAAATAATATGTTTGTGCATAACCACCAACCTCAATTTTCACCAAATAATCTTGTTGCAACGCTTCTGATACGTTTTTGACTCCTATCTGATTTACTGGCAATACGGTTTCTTGCACCGATATACTGCCACAGCTGTAAAGGCAATAGTGTTAAAATGATGTTTTACACCATCAATCAATCAATCAATCAATCAATCCAATGTTGTTTTAGGAAAAGTTCTAACATGAACAATGTGATTTCTATGCAATGCCAACTAGCTTGAGACTCTTGTTAATTTTTCTTATCTGCGTTTTATCTTTAAAACTAAAAACAGTCAAAATGATTAGCAAGACAGGTGTGAGTCCATTTTTTTTACACAAACATTATTGTTATATTGTGCATTTCTTGTTTTGGTTAAGAAATGTGAGGTGAGTGATCTACAGGTTCCTTGGAGCCTTTAGCTTGTGTATAGCCCAACATCTACCTTATCAAAGATTCGTGTTATGCAATGGAACATGATCATTAACAAACCCCTTATAACATACCTCAAATGGCGGTTATGAAAGTGGACCAACACATAATCAAGACAAATGATAACAAGTGCTATCTCACAGAGTAACAGAATATTCTACAGTTGGAATTCTCTGTTCAAAATACACTTGCAAAAACACGAAGTTAGTTTATGCCTGCCAAGAGATATTCGAAATTCAAAACTAACAAGTATACTTTCAAAGCAATCTCTTTATTACCAGCCACATAGTTTCCAAAAGATATGAAAATGTGTTCAATATATATGTAGCATTTGAGGGGTTTATATGTTTTACAGATTTAATAGTTTTACAAATGACATGAGTCAAAATATATTTTAAAAAGTGCATATTTCTCATTTTTTAGATTGTCATGTCAGAGAAATCTGTGAGTGCTGCACTACGGAAACAAGGTAATTTTATTTTTCTTCATTTTATCACAAGTTTTAATACATTATCTGTTATACTCCAATCTAGGAATTGTAGAATAACAATATGTTTTTGGAGTTTCGGATGATACGACATATGATACGGATTTTGCCATGTATTATTCTCTATATAATACTATTGATTATATTACTAAACTATGAATAATAAGTTTCACAAAGCGTAATATATTTACATTGAAACAAGGATCATATTGAATTCTATTTACAGGCTTCGAGACTGATGGTAAGTATAGAAGAAGAAACAAATAATCGTTGTTTTTTCATTTGGCTTACATTTTAATCTGCTTATTTTTTCTCTATTTCTTTGACTACATGTTGCTTGATTTGATATAAAGCATAACATATGCCTTTTTGTTTTGTTTTACAATGTTTTAGTTAAAGCGTTATTTATATGTTGAGTGAATGCATGCTTTAGCTTACCATTTTGATATATATATGACTGTATCTTGCATTAATTGCTATAGATTATTCAGCTGATCTATACCAATACCATTTTCATGCCTTATATATCATGTACTGTATTACGACGCTAGATTTAAACTGACGAGGAAAGGTAACACCCGGCAACCAAAAGCTTTTTTTTGTGAAGCCAAGGTGGTCGAGTGGTCTAGTGCGTCGGATACAGTGCAGGCGATTTGGTGTCCTATATCCCAGTAGCATGAGTTCGAATCCCGGCGAGAGAAGAACAAAAAATTTTCGAAAGCAAATTTACAGATCTAACATAGTTTTGCTGATGTTTATATATATATATATATATAGCTATTACATGTTATAAATGTTTTTTTTTGTTTTTTCGATCTGCATTTATTGTTCTGCTTTTTACACTTTTGGAGAAAATGCATGCTTTAATCTATTTCATAGATAGCACACATTTATATAGATATAGGAAGATGTGGTGTGAGTGCAAATGAGACAACTCTCCATCCAAATAACAATTAAAAAATATATAAACCATTATAGGTCAATGTACGGCCTTCACCACGGAGCTTTGGCTCACACCGAACAACAAGCTATATAGGGCCCCAAAATTACTAGTGTAAAACCATTCAAACGTGAAAACCAACGGTCTAATCTATATAAAAAAACGAGAAACGAGAAACACGTATAAATTACATAAACAAACGACACAATTTGCGGATGGGTGTTTTTTTTTATAACTTTAAGACTCTATATTTCTTGAATATACAAATATGGATTAAAATTAAACATGTACATTTTGTGTATTCAATATTTCTAAGTAGATAGAAATTTATATCTTAAAATGAGCTTAAAACATGAATATGTCTTGATCTCAATTATAAAAAATTAACAAATTGTGTAACTATGTTTACTAAAATCTAGAGATGCAAAGTGACACCTTACATGTTGTACGACCAACCAGACAAGGAAGCACAACATAATAGGCATTTTGTGGTAATGTGCGTCTTGTGTGAGCTCTTCTCTTTTGTATAAATAATTATTTTCATTATTTAATGTATAAAACTAAACGTTTGTAAGAAATGGTGATTAAATATTGAGAGATGTAGTACATATTATTATGCAGATCAGAACAAAACTATTTCTGGCCTAAATTTTATCTGAAATTAAACACAAATATAAATCTGCCTTAAGATAAGAAATTTCCAGTTATATGTTTTAAATGTGTTTCGGTTTCTTATGTGTTATTTTTTTTACGTATATATTAATCATAAAACACGGATTCATGGTATTTGGCACCTATATGATATATGTTTTCAGGAAGTAAAATATAATGAAAGTAGTGCTGATGTCTTGCATGAACTATCTTTTTAACTGTTTAAATTTGATTGAGGCTAATGCATATACATATTCATGATATGTGTATATGAGTATTTGAACGTTTATGTCTACTGTTACATATATTCCTTGCACTTACTATTATGTTCATATTAATGAAACTGTTATTACTAACCCATACATTTCATACTGTTATTCCAAAGAATGTTTAGTATGCTTATTTATTTTACTCGCTTGATTATTGTGCCTCAAGATAGATATATGATGATACGCGGGTACAAATCGATTTTTTTTTATATATGGGATTTCGCTATGTTTTCTATAAATGAACTTAATTATATACTTAATAGAAAAATTAAATTAACAAAAAATTGGGTCGTCGTTCATTTTTGAACACAATCTTCATTCGAGAGAACTATGATATTTTGTTAAGGTAATTTTATCTGTTAAATTAATAGGAGAATTATAGGTAATATCGAGAAAAAAGAACAAATTACAGGAATGGCCCAAATTTTACAATTGTTTAGTTTTAGTACAACTTATTTGAAAATCATGATAAATAATATAGGTCACTGATGAGTTAAAAAAAGAAGATATTTCAATTTCAATTTCAAAATGGTATTTTTGCACCAAAGGGAATTAATTTGGAGCCTTTTCAACTATAGTCATCAGGGCCAAACGAACAGATTTGTTTTGATTGATTGATTGAACCATATCATAAAGTAACTATTAATAGCGCAATAGATAAAATTTATAATGAAAAACAAAAATTATTATTAAATTTTGTCTGACATTGTTTTATACCCTCAAGCCTTTTCAAGCTATGTATACACCCAGTTTTAATTCTCCGCTTTTCACATAAAAAAATGCCCGTACCAAGTCAGGAATATGACACGTGTTATTCGTTTGTCTGACATGTGTGAGCATTTAATTTTGCCATCTACGTACCTGGTACTTTTCGTGTAGAATTTAACTGGGATTTCCATATTTTTATTTTTATTTTACTTTTGATGGGATTGATTAGAGTAAGTAAATTTGCAGATTTATGTGCTTTACTTATGAATAAACAGTAATATGTCATATGTCATGCATTATCTTGTCTACGCTTGGTTCAATATAGATATATACAGATGTGTATTTGATAAAGGAAAGTAAGCAGCCTTTTGAATTCATAGAGTTTAATTTAATGTCTTCAATATTTTATATATTTTATACTTTTACCAATTTCAATAAACAAACGAAGAACAAATCTGGAAAAGCTGTTAACTTTATTTTATTAATTTCTTACTAACATCTCATGTTTGTTCCATTTTTTTATATTCCTTTTTCACATAAAATTCCTAGTGACATGGAGATAAAATTCTCAACTCATGCATCACAGGTTGCGGCATAAGTTTTGCTAGATTGTTTGAATCTATCTATTGAAACACGAATTAGTAGGATAATATCAACACATAATTACATTAAACAACTAAACGTATAATAAATATTATCAAGCAATGTTATTGTCAAATGCAGAAATAATACAGCCCTAAAAGAAGTAGTAAGTTGAAATAAACAAAATCTAGAATATTATAAGTCAGGTGAGCATTAGTGTTGGGATAGACAAGCTAGACAATTTATAGGGCTCCCTTTGATTGCCAGAAGACGTTGTCTTTAGCTTTTAGATTTTTATGGGGTAAAAACCTATAAAAAAGATACCAAGAAACTGCTGAAAAGTTCATAAACCTTAACAAACTACATCCTTGAAACAAGATTCCTACCTCATGATATATATGATAGCTAAATTTAAAATAAATGACTGCGCACAATTACCTTTGAGGAACTCTGGAGCAAAAACACACGTTAAAACAGCCACATTTTACAAGTTTAAGCATATTGACCTTACTTTAAGCATGATATTTTGTATGTACATAGAGTATGGAGAGATTATGTCTGATAAACAAAAGACTGTTTTTCTTTATTAAAATAGGTCTTTGTCATATTTTTGTAGTTCCAATCGAAATAAAATTAATGGCTGACAAACGATCTGTTCCTTTGTACCTCAACTTACTTGAGTCAGGCTCTGAGAAAAAGAGAGACATACGTTTAGTCATAGTTGGGAAGAAAGGTGCGGGGAAGACCTCTTTGGTTCAAAGATTATTCAAAGAAGGAAAGAAAGGTGCTGTATTTACCTCAATTTATAAAAAATTGTTTGGGGGAAACACTGAAGATGTAACAAGCACGAATGGAATAGAAATTCATATGAGAAAATGCAAAGAAAATTTTGGTGATTGCATTTGGAATAAATTGGAAGGTATAACATACATTGTATTATAAACACTTTATTTATATTGTTTTGCTTTTTTTCTACAACGGAAAATTCAGGTCTACGAATTAGTAATTACATTATTTTTAAGATCAAATTTAAAGCTGTTTTTTAAAAATTGTATCACTAATTAACGCTTGTTGAAGCAAAGTTTCAACCTCAATTAAAATGAAATAGACTTATGTTAGGTTCAGGTTTAATAAGTCACCTTCTCTAATACAAACATGTTTACATGTAAAGGTCAAACCACTCGCCACATACTGCATGACTGTTTATTGTAGTTTCTTTATTAGACATCTGCATTAAGAGAAAATTCGAAGTCAGAATAATGTGTTGGGGTAGGTTGATATGTCTTCCTGTACACCTTGTGAATTAGCCCGTTCACATTCCTTCTTAACATAATTCCATCCAAACATGAATTTTATTAGCAGCTGCAGCCTAAGGTTACGCAACGATCCATCATCAACCAAATCACCATTACTATCATCAAATATTAGCATTTTCGTTTTACCTAGAGACGACCAGAGAAGGGTCTGATTACTTTCAATTCAATTGATTTGATTTTCGATTTTCTGTGTTTTTAAGGCCACTTTTTAGCACCACCTTAGTGTTATATCGTGGCGTTCTGTTGTAATAAATGGAGGAAGCCGGAGTGTCTGGAGAAAGGAAACCTGCACAGACCCACTATTCTGATTTCGAATTTGCTTTAACTTCGTATTGCGGATTTCTAAAATCGACCATTATCACAATTTAAGATGACCCAATCCCACTTGTAATTAACATGTTTTCAAAAAGTAATCAGAAATAAAAGGTAGTTTGACAGGTAATTGATTAAATTACATAAAATTTCTAATTGTATGCTGATCAATGATCACAATGATTACTGGATAAATTGTATTCAATTACAGCTGAGTAATGATTACAATTACAATGATCACAAGACTGGAAGCGAATGTTGAAGATTAAGAAACATAGTGATGCTAGTCCGGTGTCAAAACCTATCGTATAAAGTTTTTTTTCATTCCAAAAGGTAGAAGACCCCTTTACTTCACATCTTGTATATAGATGCCTAATATAGAGAAACTTCACATATTTCACATGGCATTTCGACAGTGAGTCACTTAAAATAAGGCAGGCATTGCCTGTTAATGGGGAAGAAGTCTGTATGATTTTATTTTTTTAATTCAAACATGTTCATAAAAGAAACGGAAATACCGTAACGTTTCCGAATTTGGTTCTGTTGATAGGGATTTAGTTGTGATATTATTTGAGTTATGACGTCATATTCAATGTAAAAAAAGAAACGCTGTCATCAGGTAACGTTTTTTTAATATCAAACAATTATTAAAAATGAATTGGTATTGAGTTCCTTCCTTATATTTTAGTAAACCGATAAATATATATATTATTCAAAGTCTCATGCCGACAAGACCAGAAAATGAAGTAGATTTCTGTGCAGATGCGGGAATTTAAAAAAGTCTGAAAAAAAAGTTTACGCTTTTGAGTTCATTAGTAGAATGAAAATTTCTGGATTTTTTTATTTTTTTATTTTTCTACCGTAATTGGGGTCCACATATAATTAACACTCTACAATTATGCCATTTTTTTGACTCAGATAATTGCATTTTCATTTCACACTCTAATTATGTTTGCCTCATGCTCATTTTTTGAAACTTGTACACCATTCTGAAATCTACAAGACGGAAACAGAGTTCGAAATGGGGCAATGCATCTTCTAGTGTTTGATGGGGCATGTACGTATACGTACTCACAATATATAATTAATTTTATGTTTGTCACATTTCAATGGAAAAACATAGTAGTTTCATTTTTTGTTAATTAAAGGCAACTATGAAGAAACTGAACTTCATGCAAGATTATTAAAACCATACGAAGAAAAACTTACCAGTAAGGACAGCTTAGCCCTCATTGAAAAAGCAGCCAAAATGACACTTACTGACATCACTACCCTAACTGTTAATGATGAATCAAGGGAACTAAGAACAGTATCTCATCATAATAAACTTGAAAGTCCAATAAGCACTGAATATAAAGAACAATCTCCATTAAACGCTCAAATCATAGACCCAGTAGACCCTGAACATAAAGACACTCAAATTAAATATCCTGGAGACTTTGAATATAAAGAAAAACCTTCAGAAGACACAAGATGTAACAGCCCAGAGGCCACTGAATATAAAGAAAATACACCAAAAGCAACAAAAGGTAAAGAAGCAGAAGGATCTCTTGAAATTGAATCTCATCAGCGTGTAAAAATAAAACCTCTAGAAATCACTCAACTTAAACCACCAGCACCTCAAGTAGCAAACAGTTATCGTAAACAACACCAACATCTACCATTAGAAAAAGCATATAATGATATACAATTTATGATGGAAAAATCGAACGCTAATTTACTTGACAAAGAGGATTATGCCAACATATTACTATGGGATTTTGCTGGCGATGAAGAATTTTATCACACACACCAAACATTTTTGTCTCAAAATGCAATTTATCTTGTTGTGGCAAAACTTAATGAGGCTGATGACACAAATGCACAAGGTAAGTATTGGTATGATAATTGATATATTTTTATTTTGTATAGTTTTTAAGCTTCAGCATGTTTAACATGTTGGGATAACACATTTCTGTTAAATACCGCTGTATAAATAGTTAATTTTAATGTATTTTAAAAACTATAATCGAAGAATTAACTTCTTTTATATATCTATGTTTTAATGATTTATTTAAAACTACATATAGGTGCAGTCCAAACCTGTACAGCTAGTAAACTTAATAATCAGACTTTATGACTGGTTAAAGTTAACTTGAACAGGTTATATGACTACTGTGACCGGTCCTAGGACAGAATATATTTTACTTAAAAACAGAATTGGTCCTAGGACTGTTTAATGATTGCTCGTAAAGTTAAATTCAGGATAGGTACATGGCCAATATTGAAGTGAAGTTTGGATGAATTTAACTTTGCTACAAGCAGTCCAACATACAACTTATAACCAGGTCTACTATTAAAAATTTAAACCAGACCTGTTCTTATAAAAGATAATATTGATTTGGTCTGCTCCTCTAAGATATAATAAACATGATTCAAAGTTAACTTGATGAATGTCATATGATTATCATACTATTTGTATGTAAAAACAAATATCAACTATGCCACCAGTAAAATCTGAAAACTTGTCCACAGGTTTTGTCAGGTCAAACAGACCTGTTAACATGTCTGATCTGGTCAAGCAGACCTACCCACAGGTATGTTCTGGTCAGGCAGACCTACCCACAGGTATGTTCTGGTCAGGCAGACCTACCCACAGGTCTGGTCTGGTCCAGTCAAGCAGATCTGTAAACAGGTCTGGTCTGGTCTAGCAGACCTGTCCATAGGTCTGGTCTAGTTAAAAATTGAAAACAACACGTTTAATAATTTCTTGCGTCCAAAGCGTTTTTCTGGATTTACCTTCATCAGGAACGCTCAAAGCCAAATCCGAAGATGTATAAGTACCGAAACCGTTGATGAGCTATGGCATAAAAACTACCTAATATAAATAGCCAATTTCATCTAAAGCCAACTTTGCCTTGGGAGTTGAAACCTTAGTTTCTGAATAATTTCAAAATTTATAAACGGACAATTTTAGTAAAGTTTGTTATATCATGTCAGTACCGAAATACGGACTCCCGAGCTGATGATACCCTCGGGGACTGATAGTCCACCAACAGAGGTATCGACCCAGTGATGGCAAGCTTTCCACAGGTCTGGTCTGGTCTAGCTGACCTTTCCTGGAAACAGGTCTGTTCTATCAAACTTGTTGTAAGGACTGGTCTGCAAAGAAATGAAGTCTGGTCTGCTAGGGATAGACCTAACGTACAGGTCTGCTAAAATGTTCCCAAGTTAACAGATAGAGCAGTCGTAAAGACTGCTTTTAGTTAACTTGTGTACAGTTTAGGACTGTACCCATCTGTATTACAGGAAAAATACTCATAAGTATACGTTGTCGACTTGACGGAGTCAAAAAAGAGACTAATGTACGATGTTTCCGACAGTGGCGGCAGCATTAACAATATGTTTGTGATTAGTTCAGGTCATTTGGAACCACTCAATGTAAATCAATGAAATTTGAAATGTAGTTGTACCTATTTAACATGTTTATAATCATTGGCACATCACATGTACACGGAGATTTTTATGCATACCGCTTCAGTCACGGCTTATTACTTTGAAACTTTTGCATAGTTATTAATTACATCTGTTTTAACATGTTTAAGGGTACCATTTATTGTAAATCTATGATATTTGGTGTGCAGTGTATTAACATTGGAACAGCTCATTGCCATATAGATTATAAACCCACCCATCCTAAGTTTTTGCGTATTGACTTTGAAACGTTTACTTATTAAAAAGACATCTGTTTAGGGGGAACCACTCATGACAGGTCATTGATATTTGGTGAACAGTTGTATAAGTATTGTCATATCAGTTGAACCTATAAATTCAGTCGTTCATATTTTGAATATTCAACATGCAGACGTATTGCTATTTCAATTTCTACACACTGTTTAGATAAGAAAGGGTATATGCTAAATCCAAAATATGTCCTTCTGTTTCACTATGCGTTTGCCTTTCTTTCTTTTCAAAACGTGCCATAGGTGTTTTGTTTTTTTGGTCAAAATACCAGTTTTGATTGAATTTGTTATTTTCTACTTGCAAAAGTGTCTGTATCAAGTCATGGTTATGACAGTTGTTGTCTCCATGCTTTTGGTGTGTTTGAGCTTTAGATGTTGCAGATGATAATGGGAGTTCTGCCTTGAATTTTCTGCGGAGTTCTTAATTTTTGCTATTTTACTTTTTATACTTCAGAAAATGGTAGCTTAGAAACAAGTGTTGAAGCCGAAGTAGAATTGTAATGAGTTGTGTATGAAGTGTTAATCTTTTTTTTCTTCAAATTCATGTTTCAGGCTGTGTAACAGAACATTTATACACGTATATGCATTTAACACCCAGTCTTTAATAAAACCATGCAAAATGCCCATAAGTGGGTCCACATGACATGTCAACCAAATGAAATGAAATTTTGCACACATGTTATGATAGTCAAAAGAAAAAAAATTCTAACTTTAAAATTTTATTTTAAGCTATTTTTAGATTTTACAGCGCCATCTACTGGAAATGCCTGAATTTCCAAAATAATCTACAAAAATATCACAATTTTGTTGCTCTGAATATGCTAGATAAGGTAATATTTTACTGGTATTTGAATTGATTTTTATAACAAGCACCATTCGTCCTTGAAAACTTGACAAAATGTTAAAGCTTGAGTATTGCTAAATTTTGAGGCTGACCGGTCCAAAAAGGACATTTTGGGCATATTTTGGATACTTGGTAAAAAGATCATCAAAAGGACATGAAATCTCATAAAGTACTTTGAATTTTTAAATGTTTTAAATATTTCTATAAAGGTTTACATGTGTACTACAATTTTTGTGATTTTTGAGCTGGGGTCTCTTACACTGTTACCATGGCAACGGAATAAAAATTGGTTATTTTCATATATTTTCCAAAATAATCTGTGTATTTAATCATGAAAACTTATTTACCTTATGACACTATCTCATGATATTTTACATGAAGGTGTATTACAATAAGACAGTATGTCTCATAAAATGAAAACTGCCAGTTGACCTTGACCTTTGACCTCAAGGTCAAAATATTTGATTTTTGCCCCGGTTATTTTTACTAGAGCACACATTTTTCTCTTCCTTGAAGAGTTTATTAATACTTGACACACAATGTCAGCACCTAAATATGATGTGTTGTGTACCACGGATAATGACCTTGATATTTGACCTTCTAGGTCAAATAAAAGGTCAAGGTCAAATAGGTAATTCTATATGTCAGCCTAAAACACAACATTCTGTCTTGACATGTCAATATGAAAGAGAAGTGTACTGATTGCTTATGAGACATCACAATTAAAATGGAGTGGTAGTAAGCAATTTTATTTTATAGGCCACAGAACGGGTAAGACCTTTGCAGTACAGCTAAGAGTTTTTCCCCGGGGTCATGATCCGCTCCCTCATACATGTATTATGATGTTACTGTTTAGACTTATCTTTTAAAAAAGTTCAGAACCAAATCCGCAACCCATATTTAATCTTAATTGCCTTTCTAGTTCATCATGGGGGTCATGCCCTGCCCCCTACATACAATTGATGGTTAAATAGCTTGAAATATGTTCATATTCCTACCTTAAATCATATATATTTTTTTCAATCAGACCTTAGAGTACACCAATGATGTTTTTGCTTGAGTTCGCTCCCCTTATAAACACTGTTCAGATACCCACCTATAAACTATATACTTTAATAATTGTATATCAGAACTAGACCAATTAAGTGTACCATATATTATGTCACTCATGTCCTAACCCCTCGACTACAGGGAAGACATTAGTTTTGATTCACTAAAACAGTTCTAACGAGAAAACAATCGTAGAATTTTAGCTTAATGCAAAAACTTATGTAGACGAAACGCGCGTCTGGCGTATTAAATTATAATCCTGGTACCTTTGATAACAATTAAAATACTGCAAGTTCAGAAATTAACATTTGTAATAATATTATAATTGCTTATTCATGGTGACCGTCAAAAATGTGAGATTAATCGAAGCAAATTTAAATTACACTGTAACAGAATATTGTACAAAAATGAAAATGCAACTTTGGTTATATAACAGCCTATGCCATATAGAGTGTCGGGTTTCCCAGTTTGTTGTAGATCGTGTAGCGACCAATGGGTGTACAATTTTTTGGCTGGTTAACTTCTGAGATGAAATGTTGTATCCTTGACATATACCCAGTATATATTCGAGTTGTCCCTCTTAGCCTCACATTGCAGCTGGGGATATATAAATGCTGTTCGTTCTTCTATCTGTTCATCGGTATCTAGTATAATTAATCGTTATCTAATCTAAATTTATACCAAAAATCTGCCCAATATCTGAAGGCGTTTAGATATTGGGCTGATTTTTGGTATGTGAGTTAACCATGATGAGTTACAGATCAAGTTAAAGTTTTGTTCCGCTCCACTAATTTTTGACGAAATTTGGACTTTGATAAATTATTGAAAATCACAGTTATATGGATATTTTTTCTATACGCCTCCAGATTTTGAGCTGATGTTTTATATGTGAGACAACCATCATGTTTGTGTCCACATGTGTTTATATTGAAATTGCAGATTTTCAACTTTTTTGGACGGGGCCATTCGTGTCGCTTTGACACATCTAGTTTTAAAATTATAGAGATCCATTCACTTAAACCAAATGTGGTTTTTTTTGCAGTCGTATAAAAAGCATACAATATAAAAGTAAGAAGATGTGGTACAATGTATTATAATGTATAATGGTTTGTTTCGGAATGACGGAATTTCGGACAAGGGTAAACTCTATGGCACCGATAACTTCGTTGCGGGGCCATAAAAAAATGTTCAATACCACAAAAGGAAGGTTGGGATCGATTTTAGGTATGATGGTTCCAACCGTTTAGGAATAAGGGGCCACAAAGGGGCCAAAAACAAGCATTTTTCTAGTTTCAGGATAATTACTTGTGTATTAGTATTTCTATTGCTCTGAAATTGTACCACAATGTTTAATATTACAAGTAGAAGGTTGGGATTCATTTTAGGGGTTATGGGGCCAACAGTTTAGGAATAAAGGGCCAAAAAGGGACCAAAAACTTGCATTTTTATAGTTTCCAGACAATAACTTGTGTGTTAGTGTATGGATATCTCTGAGACTAGGATCGAGTTTGGGTTAATAACTTAAATAAGGAGGAATTAGGGGTCAAAAAGGGCCAAAAACAAGTATTTTTCTGGTTTCTCGACCCTCACTTGTATTAAAATGTATGGATCTCTCTGGAAAGTACTACAAGATTCAAGATTCCGTTATACAAAGGTGAGGCTGGGATGTGTTGTGGGGTTGATGCTCCAAGGGGGTTTCAAAAAGGTAAAAGGTGGGATTTTTTTTCCTAATTCATTAACGGGATTCATATTTTTTTCCCAATTCATTAAAGGGATTCATATTTTTTTCCCAATTCATTAAAGGGATTCATATTTTTTTTCCAAAATTTTCCAAATTTTGAATTCAATTGCACAGTATTGCACAATAGAATTGTAAGATCTTTGACCACATTTATTTTGTGTCAGAATTATATATATTATGTCAAAAATTTGATTTAAATCCAAATTCAGACAGTATCAAGCATGATAATTGTGTCCAAAATGCCCCAACTGTTCAATGTTCGACATCGCCAGTCGTATCAGGCTGCGCTCAGCGAAGCATTTTATATAAGCAAGTTGGGAAAAAAACTGAAAAAGACCTCATTATGAAGGCTGTGATTGTTCGTGTCAGTGTAAAAGTGTAATTTTGACATACAAATATATAAAGTATTTCTAAAGTTTGCTTCAGACATTATCTCTTAACCATAAAAAAAAACTTAAGATTAAAAGCTCTGTCCAAATTTCATAAAATCTAAGTTTTGATAAAGTTGTTGGTGTTAAAAAAAAAACAAACTAACTAAATGTTGACGCCACTGCAACCAACGAAAGAATATAGGATCGCTATATCTTACTTTTGCAACATAAATAGTGCAGTATCGATATAAATTATCAGCATGACAAGATGTAATAACAATTCATTGGCTAAACTTGCCAGTTTACTTCCTATTGGTGTTATTGTCCTTCAATGGCGATTTTAAACCTTTATTTGCGTGTTTGCGTATTATTTTGAAATGGGATAAACTGTAATAGCTTAATATATAGGTGAATAGAAACTATAGGGGCAAAAAACAAAGGACTACAAAAAGGTCTGCATGGCTCAAATTGTCAGACGACTTATAGCCTTATAATGACGATTTTTAACCTCTTTTTTTTTAATTTTTGGCTAGTATCTTGAAAACTTCAATCTAAAGATGTCAACTTTAAAAAGCAAGAAACAAATGTTTTATAATTATATTATATATTTTTAAATACATTAGATTGTTTTATAATGATGAGTTAACTCTAGTAAAATATGACAGCACACATTAGTTTAGAAGTCCGTTTTTATAATTTAGGATTTCTTTGTATTATCCAATTGGTCATATAAAAATCAATGTTAATTTTTTCTGTAATTATTTTAGGTATTTACACCTTGTTAAATTATTTCTCTTTTCTTTTAAAAATATTCTTTGTAACTATGTGGATATACAGATTGTTATCTATAAATGTTTGTTATTAATTAACAACTGGAATTTTTTACATTTTTCAACAGAATAGTACATGTACAAGAAATCCTGATTGTTTTAGTCTAACATTCTCTTTATACACCTTTGTAGGCTTTGTTTTATTTTTATCTTTATGAAAAGAAAGTAAGTATTGAAAGGCTTAAGATTTATCAAGAGCAGAACACTAAATTTGAAGAAAAATCTTTTTTTTTCTTCAGATTTTTGAAAATGCATTTTTCCTCGGAATTACCTCCCATTATACCATAGATAATCAATATTAATGACATTATTTATGTTGATTGTATTGTCTTCATTGTTAGTTATACTTACATTGATAGGTATAATAATGGTTTAGAAAAAAGAAAAAAATACATTCACAAAATTGTCTACGGATTGATATATTAATTTCATTGATTACAGAGAAAGGCAAATTTGAATATTACATGTATTCAAGGATAATTTTAGAAGGTACTAAAACAAGAGCCCAACCATCGTATATGCTTAAATGCGTTAATAACTATGTCTCTTAATATAACCAAATAGATATATACTTTTATGTTTAATGTACCGAGAATTGGTAAAAAGTTTGAAAAAGGTTATTTTAAGGTTTTTTTTAAATCATTTTTACTAGATTATCTCCCTTTGTACCATAGAAATTCAATATATATGGCACCATAAATTGTAATTGAACTATGGCCATTGTTACTTTGAATTAATTTGTCAATGATTGTACTGCTTTTGAAAAAGAAACACTTACATTCCCAAAATTATCCACAAAATACTAGTTTAAATTCATTGATCTATAGAGAGAAAATGTAAATTTAGGCATTTTTTTAGAAGAATTCTACAATGTACTTGAAAGAGACCCCAGCAAGTGTATTAGCTAAAATGCATAATTAAGTATTCCAATTGATAAAACAAAGTGAGTTATCTTAATATTTTTAATGGACCAAAGGCTGGATAGCTTTTAAAATATGTACTTTTTATGATTTTCTGAAAATATTTTTTACTGGATTATCTCCCTTGTAATAATCCACAAACTGTTTCTTTTAAAAATGTATGTACTGATGAGCTTCTTAAGCTTTAACACTTGATTATTCAATAAATCATCATCCTCTATCTCGTTATTTTTTGCATTTATAAATTTCATGGCGTTGAAATGGGTCAATTTCATACAAAAATACTGCCTCAAACATGGGAAAACTGGTTCCCGGTACATTACAGCATCTCCAAGCTGAAAAACATGGGACCAGATGAAACATTTTTAATATGAACTTCTTTCATAATAATGTTTAAGCACACAAAGTTTCAATCAAATCTGATGACCCCCATGTGGACTGTTTTGCATGGTTTTATGAGAGACTGGGTGTTAAAGCAAACACATAATATAATGAACACAAAAACGTAGTAGAAAGTACAATCATATAAATTCTGAAATCCAAGTAAATTTAAGAAGGAAAGTTCCAAATCAAATTTTAAAACAACAAAAGCTCAAACATAAATGGATAACAACTATCATATACCTGACTTGGTATAGGCATCTACTAATGTAGAAAGTTGTCGATTTAATAGCTAGTTAAACCTCTTACTTGTATGAAAGTGGCATTAAGTAGTACAAAATCAGAAAAAAAATTGAGATACATAATGTTAAATATACCAAACTCTTTTGTAAAGATCAAGGTCAAAAGTCAATGCTCAATTTGCTCACAAAAGAGAAACTAGCTGTACAACAATAGTTGATATTCTATAAAATTGGTAACACAATCAAATTCAAGATTCATTTAATGAAGAAAAGTATTCTCCGATTGCTCTCAAATTGAAGTTATTTATTGTATCAAAAGTGTAGAAAGCACATCAGCATTGATATGATTTATATGTTTTGTTTCTTGCTTGGTATCTTAAATATTAATATATAACTAGAGTTACAACTTCGTAAGACAGGGAGCCTCCTAGATATGTTAGATGAATTTGGCTCTTTTTCTGTGAGATTCGTCTGGTAACGTTTTAAAATATGTGTATATTTCTCTCATTATTATCCGATTTATCTTTCCCTTGACCTGTTGCTTATTCCATTTAATCAACGTGCGTTTCTTTTCTTTTTTATCTCAGTTTTTCATTGGTCAAAACTCGATTGTGGGGTCAAATTTTCGTACTTTTCTCTGAAATTCGTGTTGAGATGTCATATTAGAAGTCTACCATGCATAAGTACGTTAAATTAAAAAGAGGGATAATGAGTCTAAAAACCATTTGAGAAACAGATTCACCACCAAATTTTATGCAATACAGTACTCTCGATAGTTACATTAATTTAATAATATTTCAAACGCTTGGTGAGGCTTGCGTTTTTGATTTGAATTATTAATGGTCATACCACACTCGATTCAGTAATATAATTCATATATGGTAAATATCATCATAATTTATAAACTGTGGATTCCCTTATCTTGTACGTTTGCTTTGTGTATTAATACATGTGCACCACATATCTTTTGTGTTAAATTGTGTTCTTGGATTTCTTTCCTTTTATGTGTGAATTCAGTATAAACATGAAAAAGTCGTTTGGTGTTTACATACCTGAGAAGATACGTTATGCTCGTGGATGCTCACAGTATATGAATTTCATATACAGGAGTACATGTATGTTACTTTCACTGATACGGCTCCAACAGAGCCATTCCACTCAATAAACTTTATGGACACCATCACGAATATGTTGATCTAAATGATGTGCTTGTGTCAGGGTTTCCCCTGGGTCAAGTATTTTTTTCGCCACCTCTTTCGCCAAAACAAAATATTTTTCGCCACTTTATTATTTTTGTCGCCAAGTAACATAAATATAATTTTCGTTTAAAATTTACCTTTTATCTACCCCCCCCCCCACCATTTTCCCTTAAATAAGATGATTTTGCCACATTGTGTCTATGACTATTTCTCAAACTTATTTTAGAGTCTACATTTAAATGAATAAACACTAAACATTTACTTTAAAACAACAGAATTTTTTTTAATTTAAAAGGGAAAAATATTCATTGTATTTTAAACAACTTTCCTAATGAGGGGCCCACTATACTTTAATAATAAATAAAGTCCTGGAATATAACAAAATTAATGGACAGGTTTTGGTCATATAATACCAGTATAGTTCGTTGGGAAAGTTTCTTTAAAAGAAAAAATACTAATGTGCCCTTTTATACTTAGAAGTGGTTTTTACAAAAAAACAAAAGCTTTTATCATATGAAATTGAGCCCTCATTTCATGTGTAGTCATTACATTAAAGGGTTACTCTCATTCGAGGGGTTGTTCCCAACCTTTTGGATAGATTTCTTCATAACGACAGTTTTCTTTCCGTGACCATCGTAAATGAAAAAGTTGAGACGTAAAACTATGCTTGAAACACGTGTGTCACTCAAACGACTTTAAAGTAGTCTGCCTAATCAATTACGTATATTAAAGTCAAAGGATAATTAAAGTTTTAAATCGGAGATTTTTCTTGCTTTTGAACATTTTTTGTCACAACAACATCTTTCTTTTCTAAACTATCTTTAAACAGAGAGGAGACCTCAAAAGTTTGCTTCAAACAAGTGCGTCGAAAAGAGGTACATAAGTCTGTGTGTGACATTTAGTGGAAGCCATTTAACCGTCATTTTGTCAAACAATTCAATCACCACCTTTATTAATTAGTCTTTTGTTAAAATGCAATCAGCTGATTATTGATTTTCTGTCAAAATCTTAATGAGGTCAAGGTGAATTCGAAGTATTGTCTGATCAGGTAAAGTCCGAGAATCTCGATAAAAGGTAAATAAATAAGATGGAGGAAAATAAATCGTTTTATATTTTTTTTCCGTCAAATTCTTTAGCAAATGACAAATTTTTATCGCCACAATTATTATATTTCGCAAATTGCGAAAATGGCGACCGCCAGCGGAAACCCTGGTTTGTGTTTACCTAATGACTTGTTTACCACGTCATAGATTATGGTTTTCAATTTACTGCATCTAGTCTGCTAAATAAACAACCTGTTCTGGAGAATATAAATGATTTCAGAGTGTAAATTCGTATTACTATATTACGTGTCTCGGTATACAACTAACATTCATATTTAGTTTCAATGCTTTTTGTAGGTTTCTTTAATATATTGTTTGTGTTATGTCTTATCGTTAAGACAGACTAACAATAGCAAACAAAACTTAACATGAAAACTGAAAACATAGTCACACAAACCCTAACGAAAAATAGGGATGATCTCAGGTGCTCCAGAGGGAAAGAAGAGCCTGTTCCACATGTGACACCAGTCGTGTTGCTTATGTTTTCACAAACCCGGTAAATAGTCTAATTTGGTAGGTAACATACGTGAAAAGGGATCAAGATTGTATAATGTAACATATCCGATATCTTGTGCGAAACTAGTATTACGTAACGGTAAACTAATACCTGATGGCGTCCGTAAAATTTTCGAATGGATTATTTCAACGTCATCATTTTGAACTCTTGGTTTAATTGCTTCCTTGTAAACAGCAACCTTCTATCAAGGACACCATGATAGGAAATACAAGCCCGGTAATATCGTATCAATTGAGAGGTATACAGAGATTAATACATTACATTTTCCATATAGGCCCTGATATCATCCCGAGACTCACATATTAGCCCAAGACGTAGTTGGGCTGATATGGATCAAGGGGTGATACATTTACCTGGACCGATATAAAAAAAGGCCATGTATTAATCTCTTGATCATATACCTCTGAAAATAAAGAATATCACATTTTGAAGCTTGAATAGATGTTCTTCCCGGGCCTCGGCAAGAAAGGGGGCACAGTTGGTTCCTATGTGAATGCTGAGTGCTTGTTGAAATAGAAATGTACACGTCTTCCATCGTAACAAATATGTTGTCTATCAAGAAATTAAGCATCTTGATAATGTCAATTTAAGAGAAAATTTTGTTTGACTCAAAGTGGTTTTTTTTACAAAGTAGGATTTATTTCTCCCTAAGACAAAATACAATATTTATGTATCTACATTTGCAATTCTTTTTTTATTAAACAAAGCAATACCAGCTCGTTCTTATCCATTTCCTATGATGTCACAATCTTCTATGATGTAGTTAACGTTAATAAAAGTACAATATAACTACTTAGGAGAACTTTTGAAAAAATTATGATAATTCCGGAATCGTTATGTAAGTAATATAAACAGTTCATTCCATCAATATCTATAACTGTTCCAGTCTAAACGACTTATAAGGCCACACCAGCCATGTATACGAAGGTAAAATCAAATTATTATAAAAATTACAATCTCATCACATTACCGATTTTCTTACTCAATTCGTATATAATGACATTGAAAGAAATGTGTCTCTCATTAAGGTGCTGCTTCGGTACTGGCATGAAAATACGGAGTTTTTGTGTTATTAAAATTTGCTGTTACAAAATGTTACAAATTATTATAAATTAAGGAATGTATCTCCCTCATGCAAAGCTCTGATTCCTTTCACGGATTTGGCAATACTTTTTGGACCTTTTGGATTATAGCTCTTCACCTTTTATATTAGCTTTTGATTTCAAATATTTTGGCCACGAACATCACTGAAGAGGCATGTATTGTAGAAAAGCGCATCTGGTGCAGAACAATTGGTACCGTTAATGTTATTATTTAAGAAGTTGTTATCATATAGTCAATGTATATGTATGTTGACGTCTGTTTTTGTTGCAGATAAGTGTGTATGTAATGTATGTTGTTCCGTTGCTTTCCTCTCATAGTTGACGTATGTCCCTCGGTTTTGGTATTTGACCCGGATTTGTTTTCGCTTGATCGATTAATGATAATTGAGAAGCGGTATACTTCTGTTGCCATGATGTAAAATACAAATCAGCACTTTGAAAATATTCATCAAACTGTAAATGAACATTCTTAAATATATGAGGTCTTTTTATACCTTTTGTATTTAAATTTTACACATCATAGACAACAAAGTTGATGGTAGGAGGGTATCATTATTAAGTAGTAGCGCAAAATAGGCAGAAGAAATTCATACAGTGGTCAAAATAGAATGAATTTGATACGGATTGAAACATGAACATGATGCAATCTTTATTTTGTAGGAATGTTTCAGTTGTGGATGAATTCGATACATTGTTACTGTAGGCTTGATGATCAGCAAAATAGACCCGAAAGTGTTACTGTTAAAATGGATAAAAATACTACGACACAGGATACAAATATTTCAGATCCACCAGTGATTCTTGTTGGTTCACATAAAGACAAAATCAGGCAGTCAAAAGGAGAAAAGGTGTGTAAAAATCCTGTACAAACATATGCAATTGAAATCATTATTTGATTTAGCCTTGGTAAATACTAAAGAAGATATAAAAGTACATTTACATAATGTTAAACACACACTGTTTGACAATCTTACAAAATCCTTTTTTTCATAGTTTTAAAAAGACAAAAATGTGCCAATGCTGAAGATAGTATTTTTCCGCACAAATATGAATGACTTTTACGTATCTAAAAAAACAAGGACACTGACCTTTAACTTTTTTCTGCTTTTTAAGATCAGTTATTGATATTCTACACACAATAATGTATTACAGTTTTTCGAAACAGAGGAACCAATATCCTTAAGTCTTTGAATGACTTTGCATACAAATTAAACTCTTACGTATCAAGTACTAGAATTCAATAATAGTCTGAAATGGCCTATATCTGTACTAGACTGTACTGATTTTTATTCGACAAGTCTGAATTGGTCTGCAATATACTGTATGATACTTGACTGTAGTCTGAACAATACTTAATAGTCTGAAACATGCTCGACCTCGTCTGAACCATGATTGATCTAGTCTGAACCATACTCGACCTAGTCTTAAACATACTCTACCTAGTCTGAACCATACTCGACCAAGTCTTTACCAAACTAACCTTATTTTTTGTATCTATCTATTGTATTTTATCAATTTAGGAACTGCTTATAACAACAGATTTCCACCTGGTAAATTTGAACAACAATTTGAAATTATAAATATATTCTTTATAGCATTTAAACCAAATTTTCAAAATAAAGAAATATCTACTTCAACACCATATTTAGAACACTTACAAATATATATAACCTTTAAAATAAAAATAAAAGACAACCTGACCAAATTATCTCAAAACTGAATTGTGACTAATAATTTCCATTTTATTTAATTTTTATGAATCTTTCAGATATATTTTATGGTAACATAGTAGACTATTTTCATAATTCAAACTTGAGCCTAGTATAGATTTAGGGTATACAGAAGTTGTGTTAAGTTTATAATGCAATGATTTTTTTTTTGTAATAATATATATACATGTATACGAGTCTAAATTGAAAACTACGTTCACACCTATTTCATACGTTTGCATGTAAAACACATTTCGTTGTAGACAGGTCTAAATACAGCACAAACAATATTTTCAAAAGACCCAAAAAAAAGAAAAAGTGTATTTAAACAAAACGCATCTGACTAACAGGTCGAACAACTAATGTTCTTTAACCCCGATGAATGCCATTGGTGATTGCCAAATAAAATTGATCACAAAATGTAACAAAATGAATCTTAATATAAATTTAATACTAAACAGAAATCAATAAATTTGTGGCCAAGATATGCCACAAATATAAGGTGTCAATATTTTTGTGTACGCCAGATCCAGACTTCGACAATAAATGTCTTTTCAGTGATGTTAGGGATCGAAACGGTATTTGGAAGGCCTTATAATTTATCCAGACCCTTGAATTTTAAGAGTCAATATTTGATGAACGGATCATATCAACCGGAGAGATATATGATACAAGCTCAAACGAAAAAATATAAACGTATCTCAATTGAAAATTACGTTCAAACCTATGATTGCGTTGGATAAAAACCGCAATTTTTATACATGTGCATGTCAAACACATTTTCGTTGTAAGCCGGTCTGAATACAGCAATAACAACATTTTCCAAAAGTAAAAAAAAATGGAAAAGTATATTTCAACAAATCGCATTTGACTTGCAGATCGAACAACTGATGTTCTTCAGCCCTGCTGACTGCCATTGGCGATTGCCAAATAAATTGATCACAAGATGTATCAAAATGGATCTTAATATCAATTTAATCCTATACAGAAAACAATAAATTTGTGGCCAAGATATTATGCCACAAACATAAGGTGTCAATATTTTTTTGTACACCAGATCCGGATTTCGACAATAAATGTCTCTTTAGTGATGTAAGGGATCGAAACGGTGTCTAGAAGGCCATATAATTTACCCTCAATATAAGATAGACTCTTGAATTTTAAGAGTCAATATATGATGAACGGATCATATAAACCGGAGGGAAATATGATACAGGCCCAAACGAAAAAATATAAACGCAGTCTAAATTGAAAATATCGTTTAACAAAAGTATGTCATTTATTTACATTAGGAGTCTTTGAAATATAGATAAGTAGAATAAAGGAGAATGATAAAAACACCTTTTTATTTTTTTTATCATTGGTACTTAAGAAAAAGAAAATTTATAAATTTTTATTTTTGAGCCTTAATGACAATGTTAATTGTATAAATGACGAAATGGTATGGGTAATTATCACTGCTGTAAGCCTTCATTTGAATTTATGTGGGTAGTTGCCTCACTGCCATTTATATTCCAATCTCAATATTTTTATATAAAAAGGTCAATGCGATAGAGACCGTATGATTCAAATAACTTTGTGGCGACTATGTGAAAAGTTAAATAACAAAAAATACCGAGTACCAAAGACAACAGTCATATTTCTGACTGGGTACAAGCATGTCTGTCCTTATGTAGAAAATGATAGATTAAACCTTGTTTAACGGCTAGACAATCCTGTACCTCGCATGACAGTCGCATATAATTCTTTCATTTTATAGACAAAGTACATAGGCAAAAAATGAAGGTCAAGAATACAACAATGTTAATATAAATATGATCCAATGGTTATGAAAATATTTTTTCGAACAATGTCTTTCACTTTTGGCAAATTGTAATATGAGAAAAAAATGTCTAGGGAAGAGAGACAATAACAATCAAAACCAAGGAGTAAACAAAGACTCAGAAAACCAGAGGACATTTAAATCAACAGTTATAAATAATAATTAAGAAACAACACGAACTCCAATAAAAACTGGGAGTGAAATCAGGTGTTCCGGAAGGGTAAGCATTTCCTGCACCGTATACGGCACCCATCGCGTTATTTCTTTGTTCAGTTCGGTAATGATGGAAGAGAGTAGTGAAAACAATTTCATCCAAAGAGTTGAAAACAACATGTTTAATTATTGTATGCGTCTGAAGCGCTTATCTGGATTTACATTCATCAGGAACGCTCAAAAACAAATATTTGAAAGCCGATGATGCAAAAGTACCGAAACAGTTGAAGAGCTATATGGTAAAGAATAACGAATGAAATACCAAGACAATCAAAGGTCAATTTTGCTCGGGGGATTTGAAACCTTAGTTTCTTCATACGGATAATTTTAGAAAGGTTTGTTACATAGTCCAAAAGCAGAAGTATCGTAAAATTTCTTTTTTTTTCAAATAATTTCAAAATTCATAAATGGACTTCGACAGTAGAGGCCGGCTAGGGCAGGATGATTTAATAAATAGTCAAGTATACAAAAAAAGGTTAATCCTGTTAGTTTATATAAATATTTTCAGACACATTCGAGATAATCTGATAGCGCACATGTTCGTCAAGCAGCACTGTGGCTAAATTTAATGGAACACGGATCATTTTATCACATCGATAACGACTGGATTAAAAAAAAATGAATAAAAAAGGAAAGAAAAAACAAAGATCGTTATGTTTATTCACAATATCTATTCTTTACATTTGTGAAATGAATTATATTATAGATATTAATGTTATGAATAAGTTATATCTTACCAAAAAAGGGCTTCCAGAAACTCATAAACTATAAGGCAAACTAACATGAAGGATACTAATATATAAGCTTTAAACATAGTAAGTTGTTACAGCAAACATGCAATAAAAATATTGTTACGTTAAAAACAGAAAGACTAATGCCTAACACTATTTAGGTAATAGACCTACTGCCTAGCTTATATAGACGTCAATGAATTGCCAAGACGTTAGCTCATTGTCTAGGTTTTCATCTTATTGCCGCTAACATATATACACCATTTACGAAGCAAGTCATGTTGATCGAGTCATTCCGTTTGCAGTCCATGAATATACTAGATCGAATTCCTTTAAGAGCTTCAACATTTAGTCATCGCTTATAATAAAAAACCATTTTTAAAACATTTTTAAAATGACTACTGAAACACATCAAAAGCTAACACCAGTGCGTATTTTCCTTTGGCTCCTAACAAAACCTTCACTTTTCCTAAGTAAGGCTATATAATTACTATAGAAAATTGAGCAATGATCGTATGCTTATTTGTAAACTATCGATAGATTTATAACACTTCGAGTGTTTCTGTACTCACTTGGATGTGCGACCAAATTAATCTCGACTTATTAACACCCACTTGCGGCAAAGGTAGAAACATGTTATATGTTATTATTGTCTGTCGTCCTATCTCCTATTTATATTACCTTTTTGGTGAAAAAAAGTACAAAATTGAAATAGTTAAATGATTCTTTAATCTCTCTAATTTGATTGTTTATTGGCTTCAGTCATGGATCTTCTTGATTGCGCCCTTGTTTTATTTTCCTAATTAATCCACACAATGTTGACTAGTTTACCCCTGTTTTTGACATGTTTTCCTATTGTGTCGTTTTGTTTGTTCACATTGTTGTCAATATGAAAGAATTTACTGCGATAGTCATTCAAGTGAAAGGTTTAGCTGGCTTTAAAACCAGAAACGATCCACCAATTTCTATTTAAGGAAATGCAGGTACTAAGTCAAGAATAAAACACTTTTTTTTCATTCGTTTAAAGTGTAGGCTTTAGATTTTGGAGAAAACGCAGATGTGTATACTTTGAATCATATAATGCGCATGTAGAATAAAATTATGATGTTAAAATGTTATAAATGAATTAAATAGACTTTTCACATACTTCAGTTTAATACATGGAACAATTATTGCATATGCTTGAATTTTTTGTGACTTTAAAGTTGTTTTTCAAAATGTTTGATTTTTCTATTCATTTTAAATAATAAAATATATAAATGTAATGTGTAAATCAATGCATTACTAAGCAAACGTAATTGTAATGTAAAGCATTACTTTGATAGATGCATGTAATTGTAATATAATGCATTAATTTGATAAATGCATGTAATTGTAAATGTAATTTAATGCATGGTTTTGTGAAAATAATTGTTATATAATGCATTACAATGCAATGTAAGTCGTCCCATGCCTGGTGTAAATACCTTCAGCAGTTCTCTGAACGACAGGTGTTTAATTGTAGCTTATTTTCATTCTGAAAGACATGTTCTTCATACGTAACAAGCATGTTGATAATCTAGAAATCAGGCAGTTTGATGTAGGATTTTTTTGTTTGAATCAGTTTGGCTGTTATCAAAGTCTATGTTTAACCTTCTGAGACTTGAATCCGTATCTGATTGACGTCGACTTTATAAAAGGTAGTTTTATAATTTTGAAGCCTGGCTCCAATTACTGATAACATCGATGTTAATAATTCAGAAAGAGGTCTTGTTGAAGACTTAGATGATTACAGAATATAAAATTGTGTGCAACATGTGAATCCTTAACATTATTTGAAATTTAGTCTGGCGTACTAAATTATAATCCTGGTACCTTTGATAACTATTGAAAAGGAAGATACTGTATTGTGACATGTCTCTTTGAGTTTCCTGTGTCAGATATATCAAAGAAAACATTGTTCTATTACAGATAGAGATTGAATGCAACAAGCGGATTCAAAGCTATGTGAAAGATGTTTCAGATGATGCATGTGGACATATTCGATCTGAATACTTCATTTCAAATACAAAAGATAATGATGGTGTATTCAAACAAATGAAACAGGACATCTTAAACTTAGCCAGAGGAATGCAATCGTGGAATAGAGAATATCCATTGAAATTTATTCAGCTGGAAAAATATCTTCAAGAGAAGAAGATGGAGTTACAAATTCCAGTTATTACCTTTAAGGAACTGACACATATCTCTCTTGAAACACCAATGCCAATGAATGATGAAGAACTAAAGTTATTTTTGAAATTTCACCATGAAATAAGAGCTATAGTTTATTTTGCGGATCTTCCCGATTTTATCATTTTAGATACACAGTGGCTATCTGATGCATTCAAATGTATAGTAACGCCAACGAAATTTCAATTCAATGTAAGCAGGCATAAAATGAAGGAAAAATTGGATGATTTGAATTTAAGAGGAATATTACACACTGAGGTTTTAAAAGATATTTTTAAACATAAAAAAAACATTTTGTATCAACATTACCAACATAAAGATGATATCCTAAATATCATGGAGAAATTTGATATAATCATACCTGCAACCAGAGACAGTGTTGATGCACAACCTTGCTTCTATGTTCCTTGCATGGTCAAATCAAAACCAGAATATGACATATATAAGCTGTTTAATGTGACCTACAATACATGTAAGAAATCCACCTGGTTATGTTTTCAGTTTAGGTTTCTACCACCACATCTTATCAATCATTTGATTGCTTCACTGAGCAGGAAGTTTCGGATTGCAGAATTAGATACCACTAAACAAGAACAAAGTCAAGTTGCTCTTTTTAAAGGTACTGCCGTCTTTGAGATACTGAAGACAACAAAGTTACGAAAACTTCTTTTAATGACATGTCCGAATATGATTCAAATTCAGATTTTAGAATTCAAAACGGAAATTAAAAAAGGTTTGTACAAAGACATTGCTGCCTTTGTGACAGACGAAATAAACAAAATAATAATAAGAAGATTCAAGATGTCAAATGTCAATTTTGTAAAAATGTGGAAATGTGGCCTTCACAAACCAGAGTCTGATAAAGGATTGAATGAATTTAGCGAAAAACAGATTATAAAATTTCATTGTGAGAAATGTAAAGCAACCCACAGATTCACTGATGAATGGTCAGATCAACAAAATGAGCCAGTACGTGTAAGTCTATTCTTTAAATATTACATAACAACATTTCATTGGTGTAATTTAAGAAACATAAACCGATAGCAGTTCAATAGGTTACTGAATTGACTGTTAGAGGCTTATATCTTACTTAATAGCATTGTTTAACTTTTTAAAGACGGTGAGAAAAGCATGATGGTACGATGTGTATGTTGTTTTTTTCTTTATACCAAGCTTCAAATAATAGTGTCTTTGTGTGTAAATCGTACTACTACGAATTTTTGTTAAAGAATTAGAACTACTAGTAAATTAACACTTAGAGAATTCCACATACAAAAACGTATCATTTGACAAGAATGAAAATCATATATCCTTCGTAGCCTCTGCGAGGATTACACTGAACAGCAAATCGGAGGACTTACCTTGTTTGTATTTGATAAGCTTAAAAAAAATCCATACAAATTTGGTACATTGCAAAACCATCTGCATGTTCGACAAACGAACTGTTCATTAGACTGACCAACATGTTGTCCGCAGTGAAAGATTGAATTTAGAAATACGTGCACTGTGATTCTGATTACTCTAGTAGGGTTATTAACCATGCGTTAATGTTTAAAACAAATAGTCTAAAGAACTTAAGAGTGATTGTCAATCTTTGACTTTTTACCTACTATTCCCTATGTGAAATTGTAAAGTCGTCTATAAGAATTAATCTATATTGCTAATATATCTACATAGCATGGTATAATACGCTGTAGGTTTACTACGTGTGGATATCATGCGGCATATTATGTTAAACGTTAACAAAAGTTAAAACATTCTTCGAAAAGGAACAAGATATCAATATGCTTGAGATTCTTGTTGATAATATATTGGTTGAATTTCGAGGTATACTTTTACATTTAATTGTCTGTATTCTAATATGGGAAGTAACTGTTTACATCGACATCCCTGCCGTTTTATTACAAATCCGGATTTAGAGGGTTTTCCAGTCCTCCACCTTTTCGTTTGACAGATTTGGTTGATTATTTAGGGAATCACTGAAGCATGACTGGAGCATTTATACAGTAGGAGGTCTAATACTGAAATTTTCTGGATGCGCCACTGATTTAAATCATATCATTGATTATGAGGCCTATTTCATATTCATACGACACAAAAAGAAATTTAATTTTATCTATAAATATAGGTTACAGTTGTAAGAGCTTATGGTAACCAGATGTTATGATTGCCTTAGAAGCAGTTGGCCGAACCGTTCTGATTTTTGGGTCCTCATTATTAGTGCTGCTAAAATTTGTTCTGAAGTTGGCGGTTTTTTATATTCGAGCGTCACTAATGAGTCTTTTGAAGTACTTTAATCCTGACCACATGTCCAGGATGAGCTAATTGATTTTTACCCACTTTTTATATAAATTGGTTCTTTTGAGTGCACGTTTGGGTATTTGGAATCTTTAAAAATTAAATGTTTTATCTGATCAAAATATTTGTCAGTCTCAAAAATATCAGTATATAATAGATCCCAATGAATCTGCTGTGCTACTATCAAGAATAAAATACGAAATGTTCTTGTATAGTTTAATTTTTTAAATTGTTATTTGGATGGAGAGTTGTCTCATTGCCACTCACACCACATCTTCCTATATCTATTATAATTTGTGTCACAGAGTTCGTCTGCACATGAGCATGGACTATATGGCCTCTTCTATATAAAGTACAGACAGATTTAATGAGTATAAAGATAATACAAATTGCACTAACCAAGCTGATTGAAAGACTTGAAAGCATGCCGGAAACAAAATAGGAAGATATAAAAGATACAATAAACATTTAGATTATAAAACAATTTGAGTGGTAACCTTTAAATCTTGATTGGTGTGTGCAATTTGCTTAAGGCATCCATTTTGCAGAAATTGAGAATTGCAAAAGGATTACAACTTGAACATACAAACAATGTGGAAAAAGTCAACAATTATTGGTCAAATACGACTTTCAACACGGCTTATACGACATTTTAATAACTTATTCTTTTTACTTTCTTTCAGATTACCAAGGAAGAGTTTAATTGTACAAAAATGGGAATGATTGTGCTTAATATTCTTGCTGATGTTTTGTATGATTTACTGAAACAAGATAAATCGAACCTGCCTGTAAGGAGTGATTGTGATATAACATACTTGTACAGTGAACACAGGAGACTTAATAAACATGTTCCAAGTAATTCAAGCCACCGACGATGTCCATGGGGAGGGAATTGGGTAGATATTCAGAATACTGACATAGCTATTGGAGATGATATTGAGCGCATCCGACTTACACGAAATGAATTACAACACGCTAGAACATTCAATCTCAATGAAAATCGTTTTAATGATTTATGCAATATCATTGGTCATCTTTTAAAAAGGTTTGATCAAATTATCAAACCTGTTTGTATGTATACCGATCGACTTAATGAAACATTAGCTAAGACTTGCTCTGAGGAGGAGGTGATATCAATTTAAAATGAAATATAAGATCTTGTAAGTATGCCATATATAATATAATTCGGACTCATGTCAACAGTTTGTTCAATGTGACGGAGTGTTGTGATGTATTTTAATCAGTTTTGACTGATTTGCAGATCGTTTTCCGATGACATTAGATGTTTTTATAAATCTGTAGCTATCATATGCGTTGACAAAGAATGAAAAGATAATAAATAAACACTTTAAAAAAAACAGAAGCAAGGTACATTTGAATCCCACTGTTTTTATTGTTTTTTTAGTTTAAAGAATGAAATAAAGCATGATTTGATATATATTTTTTTTAATCCAATTATTCCACGACCGTTGCAATTAAAACAAATATAAAGGTATTATTTGCTTGTATAAATTCAATACTTTTGGTGTGTACCTCACAATTCTTTGTTTTTATACTCGATCCACCATTTTTAGTTAAACTTAAGGGGTTCAGGATAAAACATCACAGTTTCCTTGTTGGAGATCAATCCGGAAAAGGTCTCATTCATATTAAAGAAGAATTTGTTTTAAAACACACTCTAGTAAGCTGTTCATGTCTAATGACGAATACTTAGTTTTAATTCCATCTAAAACAAATATAGTATTAAGTAGTTGGTAGATGCTCAGAAAAACTTTGAAATGCAGTAATATGGATCTCACTAATAGAGTTTTAGCCATCCGATGTCCTCGTTATTTCTTGTAATTCGATATTCACTTTAGCACTGCTCTAGTTTCCAGCTAAGACATATAAGAAATATTATCAATTTTACAAGACACTCTTTGAAATATATCATAAAATCTGTCACAAAAAGATAAATTGTATTCTTTTTTATCTAGACACCATCACAAGAGTCTAGATGTCCACTTTTGTTCAAGATAGTATGTTGACCACTAGATGCTTATCGTTAAAGACTGTATGATGAACAATAGATGTTTATTGCTAAAAAAAACATATGTTGACCTCTATATATATAGTATTAAAGATTGTATGTTATAAACATAAAGTTGTTTTGTAAATTATAATTTTAAGAAGTAGTTATTATTAAAGTGTATCATATCTTACGAGTATTTCATATTTTCAAATCAATGATATTGAATACCAGTATGATGGTAGCTTTACATGTGCAGAATGCGTCATTATTTGAATAGTGTCTTTGATACATTCTTAAGATTTACAACATAGTGTAAAGAACGTAATATGAAGGAAGTCGTATTTCCTTTTTTTCAATTGCAGATGTTACCTTCTAGTGACTTTACAAATTGATGTCATCAAATATCTCAAAAATACGAAAAAGAAAATATCTAATGCTTTTTTACTGTCATATGTTAATAATTGTTATTGAACTTTTTGTGCTATATTTTCGGAATTACAAAGTCAACGAAGCTAAGATGATTGTATATGGACTTTAAAAGACATTTTGTATCTACAAAACATCAACCGAACAACATTTCTTACAACATAAATGTAGTCTAGGGTCCAACATATGCCTTCGCTCTAACACTTTCCAAATACAATAATGCCGGTCTCTTGAATATTTAATAGTTTGATATATTATATTAACCGGTTGGTGTCACCAGTATATACATGATGTTAATCAGACAATGTACGAGTGTATGAAGTGCTAATGGTAAATTGTAACATATGTTAAATCAACAGACACTAAATAAGACAAGCCACTATTTGTCAAGCTTTTAAATGAGGTCTCATACGCTATATATGACAGAGGATGCTTGAGTATTAGCTATATCAAAAGCATATATTTTATGTATTGCGAACCTAGGATTATTAGTTCCATAGTGTGCAAGTGACCTAATACGGTATATATGGGGTCAGTAATTTCCATATGGGGTGAGAGCGAAGCTGGAATCCCCATATGGAATTTACTGACCCCATATATACCGTATTAGGTCACTAGCACATTATGTAACGAATTTATCTTACCGACTATCTTAACGTGTGAAATTTAGACCTATCAAAATGAGAAAGTCTTCAATACTGGTAGCATTAAGAAACTTCTTCCATTGATCTTACAAAAAACAGATACCAACACTAACAACTTGTTAGGTTTAAATGTGTTTGATGAATTTATTTCAATCTAAAGATCAAAGTTTTTTTTAAACTGAGAAGCGAACTCCCTTAATGTCCTTGTTAACTTATTATAAACAACCAGAACTTTCTTTGTTGGCATCATAGTAAATGTTTTACAACCACAACACATTTTTTGTTGACATCTTTGTAAATTTACTATCCATTACAACACATATTTTGTTGACGCCTTTGTTAGATTTATTTCTATGTTAGTTAGAATTTTCTAGTCATTTGTGTTGTGTATCTGTAATCTATGTTTACACGGCTTTGGCTGCTGGATTCAAATTATTATTACATATAACTTTTAGTACTGGCCTGTACCAACGTTACAAGTCATGAATATATTTTCACCTGTTTCATGGGTTGATAACGTTTTATTTTGTCAGTTTTTATGGGCTTTTTACCCTAGAGTATTTTGTGATGTTTTTTCCCCTTTAAGGTGGTACCCAACACTTTCCTTAAAATTAATTTGGCTCGTTTAATTTTCATAAAATTTTGACAAAGTATTTACTTTGACCCTTTTACAAAAATATAAAAAAATTTGAACCAAACGTTTTATCAGAAAAATTACACTGGTTATATAGAAGTTTGACAAACACTAATTTTGATCATTGAGAAGTTTTACATTGCCTTTACAATGCAACGTTATTAAAACGTTTTACAGAGTTATCTTCCTGTAGTGTTAGATACCACCTTTAAATGAGACATTGTTATCAATCACAGCCAATTACAATAACCTTTTTTACAAGAACGCCATCTTTTAAAGTTACTAGTACATTTATCTAATTTTCTTATTACCACAAAACATGCAATTTATAGCATATATCTCATATTTAAATGAGAAGATGGGGTATGAGTGCCTATTAGACAATTCTCAATCCAAGTCACAATGCGTAAAACGTAAACAATTATAATTCAAAATATGGCTGTCAACACGAAGCTTGGGTTGACACCGAAGTGCCAAAAAAAAAAACCTCTTTCGTCCACCTTATTTTTTAAATGAAATAGTCGATTTTCTTTTGTGGTTTTTCATGTTTGTGATTATGTAAATATTTCTTGATTTATGGACTACCCCCTTGTTGAAAACAAATCTATTTTTATAAATGAATTTACGATCACTAAAAGAGGGATGAAAGATATCAGAGGGACAGTCAAACTCATAAATCGAAAATAAACTGACAACGCCATGGCTAAAAATGAAAAAGACAAACAAAAGAACAAAAGAACAAAAGAACACATGACACAACATAGAAAATTAAAGAATAAACAACTCGAACCCCACCAAAATCGAGGGATGATCTCAGGTGCTCCGGAAGGGTAAGCAGATCCTGCTCCACATGTGACACCCGTCAAGTTGCTTATGAGATAAAAAAAAAATCCGGTAAATAGTCTAATTCGGTAGGTCACATTTATGAAAGGAAATGGGATTGTAGTTACGACGTAAGGAACATATCCGATATCATTTGTGAAACGGTTATTCCATAAAATTTACGAAGAGATGATTTCAACTTAACCATTTGGAACTCTTGATTTAAAAACTTCCTTGTGATCAACAACCAATGTTCATTCAATAGTATCTTTCTTTGGCTGTACTTTATCTTATGCATTTTGTGTTCCGTTGTTTGCAGTGCCCTTAGTATTTTCTCCTACCCCTTTGCTAAGAACAAATCTTTTTTTTATAAAACTATTAACGATAAATAAATGTCCATTCACTACATTTTTGACTGTAGTTTCATGTTAACTTACCAATATGTTTTACGTCTTTAAGCTTAGAAACTATATGTTCATAATTTGGATTATAATTTCCAGCCTGTAACGACAATAATGAATCATAGTTATTACCGAGAAAGGTTTACAATTCAGAGTAAGGCTAGATACAGGTTTGAACCACCATTTTAATATAAGGATATGCCTGTACGAGGTCAGTCGTTCAATATGTTTGAGAATATGATTTTGCAATTTGATGAGGGCCTTCCGTTTATAATTTTCCGTGCAGTTCGGTTATTACGTTGTTTTTTCTAACAAAAGTATCGTTTCACTTTTGATTGCAATTACATTAATATTTATCTTATGTTTTTCTTTTCAATCCACTGGATATATAAGTCATATAAATCAAAAGAGGAAAATAATCTCCAATCTTCAATTTCTACACACATCAAAGTTCCTTTGACGTAGTCTTTGAGGGCATGATTGTGAAATTTTGAAACATCACATTTCTGTTGGTAGATAGACTGAACTACTTATTGAATTACTGAACGAAGACTAGCATAACAAAAACAACTTATATTATCAAATAGATATGAAAGATTTCACAATTCTTTTAAACATCTTTTTTTGCTTCTGATTTCTGATCTATAGAAGAAAATAAAATCAAAACATTACACATTAGAAGTCAACTGTTTAAATGTGTGCTCATCCCGTTATAAAAATCACATTTACACAGTATCCATACATCAAATTATGATATAATGTATAAGTCTAGACTTATGTTGAGCCTCACCGGTATACCTATTTAATAGGCAATATTGTCAAGAGGTGTTGAAGGTTGAGGTACCATGTATTCAATCCCCTAAGGTGAAGGCTTTAATTTGTCAGAAATCGATTGAGAGAAAACAAATCCGGGTAACATACATATTCAAGGGGATACTATTGATATATACCATTAAGTGTGACGTAAATGACAATGAAACATACCGATTTTTTTTCTCTTACAAATACGATTGTTTGTGAGTCAAGTCACTACTTACGTTTTATAACCTGAAAAGGTAACTATTTTTAATTTTGTGAAAAGAATATGTGGTATAATTGTCAATGAGACAATTTTTCACCAGAGACCAAATGACGAAAAAGGAAAGTTGTGTGTTTTAATCGTACCACAGGTAAATTATCACGTTGTTATTGGTTTAACGCCGTCACGTGGTGACCCCCTATGAGACTGTAGGGGTTAGTAAATTTCATAGGGGTTTCATGACGCGTTAATTGTGACGTCATCTATCAATGCTGTTGTGTTTCATTGTTTATTTTTCAACAAAACAGAGCAAAACAAGTCCAGTGTGCAATAAATTCGTTATACGGTTAACTACTGACACCCTACGATACATAGATGGTGAATAAAATTAATAAGGGATTTGGCCTCCGCCCTCACCCCCAATCAAATTTACTAGCCCTCTATGTATCCGTAGGGGGTCAGTACCGAACAATATAACTTATGGTATAATCATTATTTGTTGATATATATCACAATTTGATTTTTAACTTAAAAACAGTCAACAGTGTAAATGTGTGGTTATCATAGCCTATGTAAGTCCTCTCCACAAAACAAGGTACAATATATTACATTATTCCAACAAAGCAACAAATACATAAACATAATGGCAACTCATAATTAATTCAAAAATACATCTAAGCTGACTGGAATGATGCTTCAAATAGTTAGCTCAGATCAAAAGTATGACTATTTTAAGAATCCTTCAAATTGTTAGCTCAGAAATAAAATAAAAATTAAATTAAATTAAAATGATTTTTTTTTTTTTAATATTCTTGGTAATACAATGCAATGCAACATTGATTTAGAGGTCTCACATTAAATTAAATGGTCTCCAGTCACCTTTTTAAAATACTAAATTTAATAACTCATTTTTAAAATTAACATGTTTGATATCATGTACTTATTTTTACTAATTTACTGCACCTGAAGAATAACGACAGTGAGTAATAACAATATTGATACATTAAAGAATCTAGAATGTTAATAAAAAAATATATATATTATAAGAAAAAAAATATTTTAGAAACTAAAGATATACAAATTGAATATATGAATGAAATAGAATAAGGTGCATTTATTAGTTTTTAGCTTTCATAACATTATTTTCAATGTACTGTCGTTTGAATTTTAATTTTTGTTTCAATTTTAATTATTATTTTTCAGCCGGGTCGGGTCTAGAAGCTTATATATAAAATAAAATACAGACAAGCAAGGTAAAAGTTTATTTGGTGTTGAGTCTCATCATTTAACCAACAATATGTTACAATCTAGATAATCAAACAGTGTTGGGCTCCGTATATAATGCGGTTGTAAAAACATAAATAAAAATGGACTTACATAAATCATTACTCCAATGACTGCGGCAAAATGTTTTGGGTCATCTCTTGTTGGAAGAAACACAAAATGTGCCTACAATAAATAAATATATACAGCTATGATTATTCTGAAATCACATGCATTACAAGTAACACGATACCTTGAGTTAGATAACTAACAATCCAATCGTAAGGACTCTCCGACTTCATATTTATGCTAACATGTTTACTTCAGACTCTATGAAAGATTATTAGCTGGGAGATGCGGGATATCGCGTTAAAAACATACTTTTGTGTGTTGGATGAATAAAAACAACATACCACTGTTTGTTAGCTGTTGTTTTGTGTCAATGTCGTCTGGTAATTTTAGTTCAAAATCAATACACTATATATATCTTTCGTTTTAATTAAACAAGTCTAATTGTTGCAAAATGCAACTTAATTCATTAAATATTACAAAAAAAAAAAACAGCTTATGTTGCATAATTGTTTCCATTTACTTATTTTTGTGATGGAAAAACTTGATTTTGTCATTTGATTAGGGACGTTTTCGTTTTGAATTTTCCTCAGAGGTATGTTTGTGATTTTTATCATTTACATCATTTTAAGTATTAACATCTGTTAATATATTTCAAAATCAATTATGTTTCACATGTACAGTTCACAGATCAAAATCGTTCTACTGACGTGATTGTATTTTTTCTTGTATCGATTTATTTAATCAATTGCATCTTTACGTGTAAAATCTTCAACATGTTATTAACATGATTAACACCGTTAAAATACACATGTGTTATCATTTTGTCAAATTTCTATTCAATAAAACATTGTGGATTAACTTAATATTTTCTTTTCAATTACGTCATGGTAAGTTTTGTTTTGCAGGGCATACCATTTCTATTCTAAACTATATTCAGTAAGCATGTGATTTAACTTTAACACTGTTATTTGTGCACCTTTTGCTTTTAAATTTATTTTTTTTAATTTTTTGTTTTCTTTAGCTTTATTTTAGTAATTTCTGGTCTTGCTTACTTTTATTCTTTATTTAAGCATTGGAATGTTTGTTTTATATATCATTTATCTCATATATTCATTTTTTCATTTTCCCATAATTTTACAATATAAATTATTTATCAAGATAGAGATTTTCCAAGTGCCAATTATAAATAAACTTATCAAAGATTAAAATTTTATATTTATGCTAGACGCTCGTTTCGTCTACAAAAGACTTACCAGTGACGGACAAATAAAGTGTGAAGTTAGAGAGCATTGAGGACCCCAAATTCCTATACGTTTTGCTAAATACAGCTCAGGTAATATATTCCTGAGGTAGAAAAACCTTAGTATGTAAAAAATTCAACGTTTTGTTAACAGGTAATCTATAATTATGAACATATCAATGATAACTCAAGTCAACACAGAAGTGTTGACTACTCTCACACTGGACTGAATATTTCACATACTTGCGATACATTCTCAATATGTATTTATAAACAAATCAAAGAGACATACCTTGATAAAATCATAACCTAATGAAATATGATAAAGTTTGTATACATACTTCTAAAGCAGAATGTTTTCCATTTATTAAATGCTCGGAACCTCTTTGAATATTATCCCCCCAATGGAAATGGAGCTCTAAAAGTTTGTGGGGTCCCGGTAGACCTCCACCTTTAATTATTGGCTGAACATCGGGAAACTGTACTTTAACTGTAAAAATATAAAATATAAATATTAATAACATGCAAATATCATGAATATTTGTAAGAAGATATTGGACTTAATAAAACGTAGTTATTGCTCAAATAAAACACATTTATATAAAGACATATTAACTCATTATTTGTTTTGATCAATTTATATATGATAACGTTAAAATAAAGTCTGTTGACATGAATATCCATTATGTGGTAATTTATATAAATTTCCTGTTTACATAACTTAAATTTTTTGAAAAACTAAGGATTTTCTTATCCCAGGCATATATTACCTTAGCCGTATTTGGCACAACTTTTTGGAATTTTGGATCCTCAATGCTTATCAACTTTGTACTTGTTTGGCCTTATAAATATTTTGATATGAGCGTCACTGATGAGTCTATTGTAGACGATACGCGCGTCTGGTGTACTAAATTATATGTAGACTTAAAAGTAAACCCGAAGTATCTCGTTTAATTTATAGTAAAATAAAAAAAGATATATATGATGGTCTAGTAGGTCATGAGAGAATTTACAAAATATGAAATAATGATCCTAACATAAGAATAGTGTAAATTAACCAAAAATAGTGAGATAGAGAAATGGAACAGAGAATAATAAGATGTTAAAATTAGAAAATAGATAAAAATTAATAAAATAATATTAAATAGAGTGAAATGAAACAGATGCTTAAATGAGAAAATAGATAAAAGTGAGAGACAAACAACTCAAATGATCAAAATGGAAAGAGGCTTTACTAGTTAACACAGATACAAGTCTTATGATTTGATACGCCAGATGCGCGTTTCGTCTGCATATTATCAGTGAAGCTCAAATAAAAAAGGTTAAAAGTTTAAGAGCATTGAGGACACTTATTTCCAAAAGTTGTGCCAAATACGGCATCGAAAGTAATGCAACTTCAAATCTGAAGAACAGATGAACGAATTTTCAAACTAATCAGATAAAACAATGTGGCAATGTGTCTTAAACGTTAAGATAAAATAAATGAAGTTCAAATCCCTATACCTGCAAGACCAGTATTTTTTAGCTCCATTTTTATTCCTGCTGTTTTTCGGAGTCCAGAGAAACAAAACTTGCTTATCTTGTTGTTTCTGACCACGTAACGTGTTTCAATATTGACAGGAGACTGCATGGTACCAGCACACATTTCATAGTTTGCTAGGCAAGACCAAAATGGTGGCGCTGTAATAAAAGCATGGCACTTTGTAAAGTTAAAATGATAATATTGCAATGATTTCATTGAAAAAAGTTGTAAAATTGCTAAAAAATTATTACATTTTGTTTTAAATTCAAATTCATAGCGAAATATTTGGGATAACGACTTAATCCCCGATCGTATAATAACCTGCATTCATGATCGAGATGTTCGAAAACAAATTTAATATATTGAAATAGATTTTCGATAATCTATTAATATGTACCTAGCTGCAACAGTGTAAATTTATGCAAGATTATGTTTATAGAATGCATTTTTTTATTTTCTTCAGCACATTTACATATCATGAATGAATGTATTTATGAGATTAATTGCACAAACACTTAAGAAAGGTTTATAAATATTGTTTCCCTTAAATATTTATTTGCTTGTTATGTTATTACTAATAAGCATAATATGCACAGTATCGCAAGTTGTGCTTTTATTACATACATAACATGCCTATATATTTTTCGCAATTGTATCCGAAAATAAGTGAAGGATTTATAGGAACATTTTCGTAATGCATTATTTTATGAAGTATTGTTTTAATCAGTGCCAAGATACGGTGAATCGGACGCAGGGTTGGATAATTAACATTGGAGCTCTATAAATATTTATATAAAATGTTTTAATAAAAATCCATGTTTTTTTTTAAAACAACTAATAATTACATGCGACTTTTAAACAATATGAATGCAGATTTATTCTTGATTTTAATATCAGTAATTGACGTTATCTATTGAGTTGCTGTTATTATTATGTACTTACGAATACCACCTTGATAATATCCCCATA
This sequence comes from Mytilus edulis, assembly GCA_019925275.1. NCBI lineage: Eukaryota > Metazoa > Mollusca > Bivalvia > Mytilida > Mytilidae > Mytilus > Mytilus edulis. Next base: position 3,096,852 of record CM034357.1, read on the forward strand.
TAGGACCTAAAATATAAGAAAAGGGATTGTTTATTCTCTGGTTTTATTTTACCATCAATATTGATGGTTGAAAATTAGTAAGGTAAATATAAGAACATTTACTTATGCTCCTTTGATCTTTTAACTACTGATACACAATGACGTTGCAGATTCTGGATAATCTTTTTGAGCTTGGGAAATACAACTACTATACAGTGAGTAGCTTAGTGACTAAATATGTTCACTGAAATTTTATTTAAGAGGTTACAACAAATCAAGCAGCTTACCTGCAATTGGTTTCGGCAGTTCCGTCACTTGCACTTCTTCATTCGCCTCAGTCGCTTGCAAAATAATTGTCTCTATATAGAAAAAGAGTAACATAACTTTCGATGTCATTTTCACTTTCAACGTTTAACAATGTTTAACGATTTCAATTTTTGAAAATTTATCTTGTAGTATAATTAAATGTCAGACTGCACATTTATATATATATACATGTGTGATGTCAAACCAGGAAACATGTTGGATGCCGTCATCCCTTTATTAAAAATTGATTCAAACCAATCAGATAAAACAATGTGGCAATTCAAACGTTCGATACAACGATTGTTACATCGTGATCATTGGAGAGGAACAGTTCAGATTGCCCTTTGATGTGTAGACTTGATAAAAATTATATAAGTGTCTTATGTTTACAACATGTAGATATACCATAAAGAACGTGGAATAGACACAGTTTAATAACAGGTTATTTTTTTCTGTAATCAAATTAATGATTTGCAGCACGCTATTTTTTTAAATTTTATATCGTTGTGCTTATTGTAGGTTGTACTGAATTTTGAAATTTGTATCAGCTGGTCGGAGCTCCATTCCCTTTCAATATTTTTTAGCTTAATCTGATCCTTAATTAATACTATCCCAGCTTGTAGTTTCAATTCAATTTTTTAATTTCACTTAAGATCAACTAAGTAAATCCTTAAGGTTACATGTTTTTTCCCTCTCTTTTGTCTAGACTGTAGTAAAAGTCGGATAAGCACGGGAAAACGATCCAATTTTCCCTGTTCGAGATCAACATGGTCTATAGTTATGTTTAGACTGGTAAATGTTTTATACATAGTCAATTACGTTGTCAAATCTTGAATGATATTTAAAAAAAAAAACATTTTAAAGGGATGCGAAAACGAAATGACAATGAAATGGCAAAATGAAAAACGATCAAAAATCATACATCGGGCATATTACTAATGATAGCTGGGATTAGTTTGGTTAGTTTTATTAAAGATAAAGTCTTAATTTTAGTTTCTTGTGTACAATTTGGAAATTAGTATGGCGTTCATTATCACTGAACTAGTATATATTTGTTTAGGGGCCAGCTGAAGGACGCCTCCGGGTGCGTGAATTTTTCGCTACATTGAAGACCTGTTGGTGATCTTCTGCTGTTGTTTTTTCTATGGTCGGGTTGTTGTCTCTTTGGCACATTCCCCATTTCCATTTTCAATTTTATTGTTTGTTCAAATATTACTGAATGAAATTTACGGATTTCGAATTTGAGGGGAGTAATTCAAATTTCTCTGTATTGGTGTTTGACATTTTCCTTTTTGTGAATTATTATCAAATTGTTGTATAGCTGGTGTTTTTTTTCCCTTGACAATTAATCGGAGATCGACATGGTAAAAATATATATTTATGAAACTTGGACAAACAATGTTATAAGGACACATGTGTGTTCTCATTGATTTAATGTAATGTAATGAAAACATATCAGAAATAGAAAAATATGTGTCATGTTTTAACCAGACACATGTTGTTTCCTTTTTCCTTTTTCCTTTTTCGATATTCAAATTTTCATGTTTTATATGTTGTATTTGCTTTTTACTGTTCGTTATAGAACGTTTCTTCTTTTTCATTTCAGAATTACAAAATATATTCCGTATGCAGGCGCTGCTGGAATGATATATGTGTTCATCTTAACACTTCAAACTTGATAGAGACGCCTGCTGTACAAAATCGATTTTTTAAGTCGACCCGATATTGCTGCAATTTGTCAAACGTCCGAACAATAGGCATGATAGATTAGTATCCATGCACGAAAAAATGATATATATAGAGATCAATAAAGATTTAAAGAGCGTTGTTGAAGCTATTTATCGTCAAGTAGAAAGATCAAATAGAGGCTACAAAAAATACATTAAAAATCATTGGTAAACCTTTACCTATAATGATCTATTTTTTGCACATTGTGACTAAGATGTGATGATGTCTCATTGACACTGATACCACATCTTCTTTTTTTTTTGCATAATGATTATTATAGTATGACCTTTTAAGACGGACTATAGTTTAGAGTTGATATAGTAATGAGTTCAACAAAATGCCATCTAATTAGATTTCTTATTGTTATATCAAGTTCCGAATACAATTGAGAATGCAAATGTGGAATATGCAAGCATTCAACAACCCCTAATAGAGCAGGCGACAAAACTTTTCCTTTAATAGCTCAATACATATATATGAGAACCGAATATATGAATGAGACCTGACATGGTAAGACCTAGCGGTGTACCTATTCAAAATGTATAAAACTTATATATAATATTCCATTAATTTGTTTTTTCTACAAGAGTAAGTGAATATAGTTTTTTGTGCATTACCTTTTTCTGAGTAAAAAAAAAACATTTGACTTTTCTATACTTTACACAATTCTAAACTAAATCATGTAAATGACAAATTGAAAGAGATGGTATTACTATGTTTCATTAAAAACAATGGCGAACGTACATACAAGTATCTTTTCTTTGGGAGGGATAAATCCTACTTTATAAGAATCTCTCTGATTCAAACAAAAAATTCTCTGAAACTGACATCATCAAGATGCTCGATTTCTTGATTGACAACATATTTGTTACGATTGGGGGACGTGTTTCAACAAATTGTCAGAATTCCAATGGGAATCAATTGTGCCCCTCTTCTTGCCGACTTGTTTCTTTATTATTAGGAGGCTGACTTCATACAGAAACTTCTTAAGAAGAAGAAGTTAGCAATATTCTTTATAACTTTACGTTCCACTTCATAGACGATGCTCTCTCCTTAAATAATACAAAATTTGGTGACTATGTTGAACGAATCTATCCCATCGAACTAAAGATAAGGATACTACAGATACAATTAAGGATGCCTCATATCTCGACTTACATCTAGAAATTCATAATAAGAGTCGATTGAAAACAAATTTTACGACAAATGGGATAATTTTAGCTTCGGATAAGTCCCTTATGTAGTAACTACATTACCCTTCTTTTTTCATGAATGTGACCTACTGAATTAGATTATTAACCAGATTAAATACAACATTAGCAACACGATGGGTGTCACATGTTGAGCATGCTTACCCTTCCGGAACACCTGATATCACTTCCTGTTTGTGGTGGGGTTCGTGTTGCTTAGTCTTTAGTTTTCTATGTTGTGTCTTCTGTACTCTTATTTGTTTATTTGTTGTTTTTTTTTTATTTTAAGCCACGGCGTTGTCAGTTTATTTTTAATCTATGAGTTTGACTGTCCCTGGTATATTTTGTCCCTTTTCTTCAATAAATTGTTAAAGTTAAAAATCACTATATATTTATTGAAAGTTTTTAATTTTGCGATATACATGTAAAAACTGGAGTAAAAAGAACCCAAAACAGTTTAGAACTTAATTAAACACATTGAAATAAAAGTTATAAACAAATCCATCTAAGCTTAACGTATGGTGTATTTTGAACCTTAGATTTATCAGAATTATCAAAACTTGTTCATAAACAATATCCAAAAGGTATGTTATAAATAAGTTTTTTTCGAAGTAATTAGGAATGAATCATTTTGCATTTTCAAATCACAAATATTGAATTCCAGTATGATGACAGATTTCCATGTTCAGAATGAACCAGTATTTGGATAATTGATGCATGTATATAGATTAAAATGTTATAAGAATAGGGTATTGAATTTTCTTTAATTATGTCAACTGCGGATGTAACTTGTCAGTAATTTTACAAATTGATGTAATAAAATATTCTAAAACATGAAAAGGAAACTTTTGATGTTTTGTAATCGCCATCTGTTAATATTAACCTTTTGTACGTTGTTGTTTCAGAATTACAATGTCGACGTCTTTTATAGAAAGATTGGAATTATTTCATATATAAAACAAGCCTAACTGAAATTATTGATTTTACAGAAAGTGACCAGTGTATATATTACCGTACATTCAACAAGAAAAATCTAGGTCCATGTAATTTTTAGGTAGATCAAAGGATGTTGGCACTCAAGGAATAAACCGAACATGTAATCACCAATCGCTAATTACTAGGTGGATTTATGTGATGTTACAATGTAACTTGTGTATTGTATAGTTGTAACTATTTTCATGTTATCAATAAAGGAAATTGAATTTTAATTTTAAGATTTCAAAAGGTGACCACCCCTTGACAAATTCCCTGATCCGCCACTGATTCAGTAGTCAGTACTTCGGTAATGTCAAAATTACAAGACATTTGTTTCGCACTTATATATTTGATCCCAGTTTGTATATTTAGTAATTTTGATTTAAAAGGAATTATCAGTTTTGCAAAAGGTAATGCTCTATATTCACATACTTTTTGCTGAAAAAATAGAGTAACCATTTATAAAACAAGTCTTAAACGTCTTAGTTACTTCATTGATAGGTTTTTTCATTTTATATAGTTTGAAATAATTTTTTGACTTGGAATAGGTGATACTTAAAATCATAATTGAGATTGAAATAAATATATTATTTGATTCAGCTTGATGTTATGAAACCGATGAGACTAATAATTTACTGAACTTTTACAAAAACACCTGAATATCTGACTTCACCCGGATGTTTATTGAAATAATCGATAACCTTTTATTGGTACACCGCTAGGGTTTGTCCTGTCTGGTACATTTAGTATTGAACTAGACTTTTCAAATATTGGTATATGTACTGAAATACTATCAAAGTCAGTTCATATAAAAAAAGAAGATACGGTATGATTGCCAATGAGACAACTCTCCACAAAAGACCAACATGAAACAGAAATTAACAACTATAGGTACGGTCTTCAACAATTAGCAAAGCCCATACCGCATAGTCAGCTATTAAATGTCCCAAGTTGTTGCATACTTTCATCCTTGGTTCACAATATATACAATACAAGTAACTTATATATCTTATACTCAATCATCCTCGGTCATATCTTACTTATTTTACCTTATTCAAAAGCTTGACACAGAGTGATTGATATAATTTAGTGTCTGTTGAGTTAACACACTTTGAAATTTACAATTAGCACGTGCAATTCATACATTCATGAATTGTCTGATCAAAACTATGTAAAAACTGGTGGCATTGACCGGTAATTATACATGTAATACATAAGGTAAGATAAGATAAGATTTATTTTATTAAAGTGTCATCATCCATTACAGTATCTATATATATATACACATAAAGTCATAAGAACCTAACAATTAAGTAAAAGGGTGCCAGCCGAAAACGACCTATGAGATACTATCATTAAAACAAACATCTAACATTGTCTAATACATACATAAAATGACAACTGTGTTACATTTAAAAAGTATTTCGTAAATAAAAGTTAAAAAAAACATATATTATTTCTAGCTAAAGGAGGAACCATATTCTCATTACACATAAGATAACGAAGTTTTTCAATATCGCATAAATACTCAAAATCATCATTTAAAAGACAGGCTTTGGCATATAATTCATGTCTGATATCAGATTAAAAACAACAATTAAAAAGAAAGTGTTTTTCATCTTCAATTTGGCCACTATCACAAAACAAAAATAAACGGTCTTGTAGAGGCTCTGGTGGTCTAGCATATCGTTCGTTTTAACTTGAAGTTCTAACGAACCAGCTCTGAAAAGTGACAAAATACGTCGGAGGCATCTTTTATTAACTACCTTTACATAAGGCTCCGTACCAATACAAGTTTAAACAATCTATAAAATCTTAATTTATTACCATTGACATTTTTTTATCATTCCATACTTCATGGTGCCAAGATTCTTTTTCAAAAGTTTGTATAGAATCCCATACATTATTCATCTTAATTTCATCTTCTACATTTTGAATCAAACTATATTTACGAGCTAACTGTAACACTCTATAATCCCATGACGATTTTCTTCTAATCGACCAGGTAGGAACCTTTTTAAATATATTACTGGTATATTCATATTTAAGACGATTCCATAGTTTAAAAACTTCAACATTTAGTAGAGCATCAACTGATTAAAAAAACCATACCACCTCTAGCAGCTAAATTGCTGCTTCTTTTGCTTAAGCCTACATAAAATTTACAAGCATTGTTTTGAAAACTATTTATACAATAATGTATATTAATGCCCCATACACCGGAAGCATATGTAAAAATAGGTTTGACTGAGGTATTATATAAGTTAGTAAATACATCGAAATTCATACAACCAGTTTTACAAAATTTTGCTTTAATAACACCAAGAGCTCTATTAGCTGATTTATACAATTCTTTGGCAATTAGAGAATAATCTGAAAATTCATTCAAAAGTACACCAAGATATTTATAACAAGCTGCATATTCAAGACAAAGTTCACCACATTTGAACTGAAAATTACTTCTTTGTATAGATTTATTTCTAAAATGAATAATTTTGGTTTTGTTTTTATTTAAAGTTCATCTCCACTTTTCACAGCACTTGTTTAAAATGTCAAACTGCTTTTGCAGTTTCTCTGCATCAGGTGCAATCAATGCAATGTCATCAGCATATAATAACATAGAGACCATTATATCTTCTATTTGAATACCACAATATGCTTCTTTTTAAAATATCTGAGACTAAATCATTTACATAGATAGAAAATAAGGTCGGCGATAAAACACAGCCTTGTTTTACACCAAGAGCAAAAGAAAAAAGAGATGTCATTAAGTTATTCTGACTGCACAATTGACATTACTGAAATACAATTTAAAAATATACCGCTTATACCAATTTTTCTCAATTTAAATAGTAGACAGTCTCTATCAACAGTATCAAATGCTTTCTTTGCGTCAACAAAGCATACAAATGTATCCTTTTTGCATTTTTTCTGCTTTTGACAAAATTATCTAATACATAAACATGATCTGTGTTCGAAATACACATAATCAAACTTTAAAATATTCTAGGGATGGCCATGATTATATTTGTGAAGTCTGTGAGCGAAGGCATAGGTTGGACCCTAAGCTAGATTTAGACTGTAAGACATGTTGTTTTGTTGTCGTCTTATAGATACAATCTCCTTTTATAAGTCCATAGCCAGTAACCTAGCTTCGTTTCAGAATAATTGTCTATGCTGATGCCTGATGATTCTAATGCACAAAAAATTGTAGTTTTTAATAAATGTCAGAATATAATTATTGGGATTTTCAGCTACTATATGAGATTGTATGTTTAAAGTATTGAAAAGGCGTGTGTCATATATTAATTAATTCATTCCCTCTATAAAATGATTACCAAAAAACATTTTAAGCATCTAAGTTGTGATGACGTCGACTTTGTATATCAGAAAATATAGTACAAAAAGTTCACTGAACAGTTATTAACATATTTCAATTATAAATTAAAACATGATTATTTTTTTTTTCATATTTAAAAAATATTTCATGACATCAATTTCTAAACTTACTAAAATGTAACATCTGCAATTGAAAGAAATATATATATAATTTTCTCCATACCCTCTTTTTACACTATTTTGTTAAATTTTGAATTCTGCTGAATCTATAAACACATGGTAAACATTTGGTATGCAATATCTCTTATTGAAAAATAATATATCTGTCGTAAGATAACATACATTTTAACAATTGGTACTTCGAAACAGACATAATTTACGTTCTGATATTGTCAGTTCAAAAATCCAAATATTATTAATAAACTAAGATTCAACTCAGGAAACGTTGACCTTATATGGATTTGTTTATAATTTTTGATTCCTTGTTTTTCACCAAACTGTTTCGGGTTCTTAAAGTCAAAAGTACGGTCTTCAACAATAAGTAAAGCCCGCTTCATTATATACATTTTCGAGGTTCAACAATGTGTAGGAATTCTTTCTTGTCTTGCCCTTATGTTATGAGTAACAGTGATTAGAAAGACTCTTTATTATATAAACAATTCTTACATTGTCTACAGAATAAATATGAACAGAAAGGGGAAAATCAAATAAATACCAATAAAACAAACACAAAAAAAAGGGTAAATACTTGTACTTCATTAGTACCTACGCATTGTGTTATCAGAACAACTTATTGCACCTTGCATTGATTAAATAATTATAATAATTATTATGTTTAAAAATATCATTTTGACATAAAAAAAAAAGATTGATTTTACAAAAAGTTACCTAGTGTATTAACCTACATTTTACTCAGTACGTTTTATAGTATTCAGTAGTCAGTACGTTGGTATTTACATAATTACAAGACATGTGTCTCTCACTTAATAAACAAATACCAGTTTGTATATATAGTAGTTTTATCTCAAACAAAATATTGGTTTAGCAAACGATAATGCACAAAAAATATATTCACTTACCTTTTGTTGAAAAATATAATAAAATACACATTTATAATAGACTTTTTATACACTGTGAATTGGGACACCGCTAGGTCTTACCATGTCAGGTCTTATATATATCAGATATATTATTAATAAACTAAGATTCAACTCAGGAAACGTTGACCTTATATGGATTTGTTTATAATTTTTGATTCCTTGTTTTTCACCAAACTGTTTCGGGTTCTTAAAGTCAAAAGTACGGCCTTCAACAATAAGTAAAGCCCGCTTCATTATATACATTTTCGAGGTTCAACAATGTGTAGGAATTCTTTCTTGCCCTTATGTAATGAGTAACAGTGATTAGAAAGACTCTTTATTATATAAACAATTCTTACATTGTCTACAGAATAAATATGAACAGAAAGGTGAAAATCAAATAAATACCAATAAAACAAACACAAAAAAAAAGGGTAAATACTTGTACTTCATTAGTACCTACGCATTGTGTTATCAGAACAACTTATTGCACCTTGCATTGATTAAATAATTATAATAATTATTATGTTTAAAAATATCATTTTGACATAAAAAAAAAAAAGATTGATTTTACAAAAAGTTATCTAGTGTATTAACCTACATTTTACTCAGTACGTTTTACAGTATTCAGTAGTCAGTACGTTGGTATTTACATAATTACAAGACATGTGTCTCTCACTTAATAAACAAAAACCAGTTTGTATATATAGTAATTTTAACTAAAACAAAATATTGGTTTAGCTAAAGATAATGCACAAAAAATATATTCACTTACTCTTGTTGAAACATTTAATAAAATATACATTTATAATAGACGTTTTATACACCTTCAATTGGGACACCGCTAGATCTTACCATGTCAGGTCTTGTGCATATATATTTAGTTCTCATATAAATGTATTGAGCTTTTAAAAGAATCTTTTTGTCATCCGCTCTATGATCGGGTTGTTGTCTGTCTGGCACATTCCACATTCACATTCTCAATTTTATTTGGAACTTGATAGTACAATATGAAATCTTATTAAATGTCTATGTGTTGAATTCATTAATATAATCAATCCAAATATAGTCCTACTTAAAATGACATACTATAGTAAGCATTACGTAGAAAAACGAAGATGTGGTATGAGTGAAAAGGAGACAGCGCCGCTTTTAAGTCACAATGTGTAAAAAGTATATCGTTATATGTAAAATAACGGCCTTCAACAATTAGCAGAGCTCATACTGCTTTATTGTATACTTTTTCTAGGTTTATCAATATGTGTTAATTATTCCTATTCTGTAATGTGTTACAGTTATAAAGATGTTATACAGATGTTGTTCGCTTTTAGAAATAGTTTTAATCATATTATAAATGAGTACATTGTCTACAGAATTATTATGAAAAAGAAGGAGAGAATAAAACTTAAACCACAAAAACACAAAATAAGAAAGGTGTATGTAAGTTCATTAGTACCTTGTGTTATCTGAATAACTTTTTTTTTTATTTTACAAAAAAATGATTTAGTATATTAACCTTCACTTAGCTGGGGAAAAAAATCAGTATGTTTCATAATATTCAGTAGTCAGACATCGGTATTGACCTAATTACAGGCCATCTGAACTGGTGTATTGTTATTATTGCCAATTATTGATAAGCCAGTAACCTGCGTTAATTAAACATCATCGACATAAATGACATAGCCGATATGCATATAAAAAAAACACAAAAAACACAAAAGACAATGAGCAATGAAAACTAGAGACTAAAGTAACACAAATACTGGCTTAAATAAGAAATAATTCCGTCTATAGATCAAATTGAGCAGTATAAGAAAAAAATGTTGGCCAAAAACTAGTTGAAAGCTTTGTTACCACTGCCGCGAGGATCTCTTTGAAGCTTCAGCGTTCTCGGCTCGCGTACATAAGGTTGTAGATTGGGCTCAAAATCGTAAAGAAATACCAATGATTTTTTAATGTCTTGTTTTCAGTCTCTATTCAATCTTTCTACTTGATGATAAATAGCCACAATCAACGCTCTTTTTAATCGTTATTTACCTCCACATCACAGTGCAGACATAATTTTATCGTGCATGAATACTGGCAGCCATCCCGTGTCGACTTCGAAAATCGACTTAGTATAGCAGGCGTCTCTGTAAAGTTTGAAGTCTTTAGATGAAGAAATATATCAACATGTTCTAAAGAAATAAATTCGTTAAGATTGATTGTTTGAAGTTCATTTTTCACCAATGGCATTAACCTAATCACCTTATAGACTTGATTAAATAAAATTGTAATCACCTAAACTGCTACAATTTTGTAATTCGACATGATATAGACGACACGTTCAATAACGACCAGTAAATAGCAGATACAACATGTAAAACATGACATATATTGTTTTTTTAATTTTTAGTATGTTCTAGTACATTAATTTAAACTCAAATTTCAGAATGTGATGAATCAATAATCAAGCACCGACTACTCAAACTGCAAAGCTGTCAACATACTGGTTTGTTCGATCTGCAGTTAGAATAGAAAAAAAACTTTTCTGCATGCATAATACGTATATCATTTTATTTGTAGTACATTGAAAAATTATGATAAAACAATGTTTATTTTGCTTTCTCTTTTTAAATTGATATTTGAAAATAAAAATTCAAGAAGAAAATGTTCCTCTTTTCCTCTAATATTGTTTTATAAAAAATAAAAAGTTGAGAGAAGTGAACGATAAGTGGTGTTGACTGTCAGTAAGCTCAAAGTCTTAAATACTGTTTGGCTGATCTGTAGTATACTTTCATGAGTTGATCAGTCTTTGCAAGCCCTTATGCATCTGTATTTTAAGTCAAAACAAATTGATACTGATTTTATCAGCAAGATTATGAAGCAACCCCCCTTAAACAAGCCGAATCCGCTATGGATTTTATTTACCTTCTATGGATCCGTAGGGGGTCAGTAGTTAACCGTATTACGAATTTATGGCACGCGCGACGTTTTCTGCTGCGTTTAGTTGAAAATAAACAATGAAACACAACAACATTAGTCACCATTAACGCGTCATGAATCCCCTATGAAATCTGCTAACCCCCTACGGTCTCATAGGGGGTCACCACGTGACGGAACGAAACCAATCACAACGTGATATTTTACCAGCGGTGCAATAATGGAGATGATCGAGTCAGTATCAAAAACAAAAATGCCATTTTTCTTTTTATCCGAAATTTAGCTGTATATGTAGTTTTTTTGTTTTGTTTGGATGGATATATGAAGTAATTTTAAAGTGAAATAGTAACTAAAGCTACTTTAACGCTTCCAACGTTGGGATAACTTTTCTGTTGTATGATTGAAGTTGCGTGAATTTTACTGATAAATAAATTCGAATGGACAAGAACACTTGATGTAAATACACTGATAAGTGACGGCATTGCCTGATATTTTCAACCATCAAGTTCTGTCGTTAGTCTTACAGTATAAGGCAGTAAATTCAAAAAGACAGCGTACTATTGCCGATAACTTTTTTTAAAACAAACAATTCCATCATGAAATAAAACTTGTGCACGATAGTACAGTCGATTTGTGAAACAATTGTTCAGATTGTAGTACTAGCATCAAACTTTGCAGAGTGTTAGTTGAGATCATAACTAACATTTATAGCTATGAACTCAATTCAGAAAATAAAAATGGCGGCTCGTGACATTCAAATTGAATCAGTTCCATAATATTTGAGACATCTTACTCTCTATCGGAGGACTGATAAGTTGCAGTTGTATCCTTTCGACGACGAGTAGCACAATTGAACTATTATTGCTGAGAAATGGTAAGTGTTGTTTGTCACTCAATGATATTGCAGGACTGGGTCTCGATGTTTGGCCATCCTGTATCATTCTTACTAAGGAAACTTCTGTCTGTTGAACTGATTCGTGTTAACAGCTGTTATTAAGTGTCCCGGTAAAACTATTCTTAGTATCTAGCATACATATTTTGCCTGCTATGACTATGGTGATGTCTTCATTTTACCCTTTTATTATGAGGTCTGTTTCAGAGCTTCACAAAAACCTTCGTTGAAAATCAAGAGAACTAATTTACCTTGCTTGTAGGCATGCAGATATCCCATGGCAGCTACATTTCAATATTGTTAGATGCATTGTGTCAGTTCTTCCTTCCATGAAAACTGCAAATTGTGCAAAGCGTTTACTGTAGAATTTAGCGTGATCTGCAAGCTTGGAGATCGGTACAATATCTCTTCCAGACTGTGTGCCGCAAATTTATTTTATTATTTTGGAAACACAACTCCAAGGATAAGAGATTCCTGGCTTTCTTTCTGTGTCCGTCTATTTGCTATGTTGTCAAGTTTTATCAATCATCAAGCAGGTTACTAGTGATTTGAATCTTCAGCACTTACTTTGGATAAGAGAACATGTCTTGTAATACAGGTGAACAGTCATGCCTTATTTTTGCCGATTTGAAAATGTTGATGTATCGTAGAGATCTTCAGATACATCACCACAGAAAAAATACATTGCTGTCATTGTTTTTGTGTTGATTCAGTACTACTTTACAGCTAATGTCTGGTTTCTCATTGTTTTCTTTCAATTGGCAATTTATCTTCAATATCAGATTTATGTTTTCACTTTTACTGATGAAATATTTTGAGGTCTAAAATTTTGTTTGACAGGATTTGTGCCATATTGCCTTGTGATTCTAGAATGCTTCTGCAGTTCATAGCGTTCATTCAGCTGTTTCAAATTGAGCGAAAGGAAAACCAATTCATGACCCAACATCTTCGTTACTTGCATCAAAGGAGTAATTGACAGCTCAAATGTCTATGTCTGTTCTGTTGGCATTGCAAACCCTCACATGTCCTTTCTTGCCGTTTCATACAGTCATTCCTTCTAGTCTATTCGTGCATTAGCTTCGTCTGATATCCAGCTCTTGTGTTTTCGAAATCGATAATAATTTTGATCCTTTCCAACATCAACTTTCGGTCATACATTATATCATATATACGTAATTTCTGTTTTAAAAATATACTTAGGCAAACGTTTAAGTAACAGTAATTCTGATATTGATATCTTTATTTCGTAAACATGTGCATGCCTTATCTGACCACTTTGTGAATATCCAATATAAATTAACAAAAAAGTATGAATGCAAACAGTGAATTAATAGAAATAGCAAATAACGATATATTGGAAATTCATGTTTTTAAAATGACCATCATTCACGATGGCTTCCAAACAAGCAATATATGAAGTACTCAGATGACAGTCCTTGTCATCTGTGATGCATGTACCATTTGACTATATAAAACCTTCCTGCAGCAAGCGTTTAACTAATTAGTCAAAGTGAACACGGTTACCAAGGAAATGCAAATGTGTAAAGGCAGTACTAAGTTGTACTACTCTGTGTACATGTGGAGAACATTGTGATTGAATATGATAGACAGATTGTGGTTTGACAAAACATGTACATTTCATTTATTGTGAGATATTTTTAGCATCAGTTGAGATCATTTGAGCAGTTGATGTTCTTATAACATCATGACTTGTATGATATGAGACTCAATATGTCTTCAATCACGGTTTTTGAAAGTTGTTTCATATAAACACTAGGCATTGTACTTTTTCAACAAATTTTGCAGACAAATAAAGTTAATAATTATCATAATTATTCACACATATGTTACAGAACATTTAAAAATTATATTGATTACATGCAAATATTTCCTGTTGTACAACGTGCAATTGACATTTCAAAGTACTTTATAGGTACAATGCACCACCTTCACCAATATCAACAAAACAAATTATCCTATAATCAACCAACTATAATAAATGACAGGTATACAAATCTTTTCTTGCTTTAGTTGTACTTTTCTCCTGTTATTCTATGTTGAACAAGCGGTAGTATGCATATTACTTTTAGCGCAATAGATCATTTTAATATCCTTTTCGTGATCCGCGTTTTAACTATGTCGATTACTTTTAAGCATTAAAGACCATGATTCAGATTCAGATTCAAACTCAAGTTTCAAGTGTTGGGTGTGAACTTTTGAATAAAAACAATAAAAGTACATTGTCGGAAAACATAAAGTTATTGTACCCGCTACAAAACAGAAGAAACACTCAATGGGGAGGGGGAGGGATCGCTTTGTGTCCTGTTACTATAGCTCAATGTACATATAATGCATTTTTTTTATTTTTTATTTATCGAATAATGACTACCTATTTGGGCTTAAAAATTTCAAGATTTTTCAAGATGGCCACCTTTCAATATGGGTAATATTTTCAAAAATGTTGTTCAACCAGAAAATTAGAATCAGCACTGTTATTCTATTAACCAGATTTCATATCAATATCTTTTCTAATATCATTCTTATGATTTTTTTTTATAAATTTGTAGAGATCAAATAGCCAGCATTTTAAAATGGCCGCCTCTCCCGCCATTTTCGACTTTAAAAGTGGGTCCATAACTTAAAATGTTGTCCATGACATATACTTTTACTATGCCAAATTTCATACTTTTACCACATATTCGTTGAAAATCCGGAGAAAGACGCAACGTTTCATGTATGCTTGGATATTACCTATGACAGCTAGTATTCAATTTTTCAAAAGTGTTGTATTAATTATTCCTTCCAAGACAACTCATATTTACTAAAAACGCTTACTGTACAATTAACCGATATCAGCAATTTCAAATAATGAAAAATTATATGTTCCAGACTGTGAGCAGTCACTGTTTTCTTCATTTTGGCAAGCCCTATTCCAGAGTCTTTCTATGTCTCGAATTCTGTCTAATTGCCTTGTCGTACAGTTTTAAAAAACAGTTAGCATGATATCCGCTCCTGAAATATTAATCTCCAGCACTGAGTCTGGCTAAAAGAATAACAGTGTTTAGTTGTTCAAGTGACAGTCACATACTCTATTGTCGATCATAATTGACAATGCCCCATCACCAAGAAAGAAAAAAAAATCCCTGCAATCAGTGTTCTTGTTGATTCATCACAATAGTTATCAAAGGTACAAGGATTATAATTTAGTACGCCAGACGCGCGTTTCGTCTACATAAGACTCATCAGTGACGCTCATATCAAAATATTTATAAAGCCAAACAAGTACAAAGTTGAAGAGCATTGAGGATCCGAAATTCCAAAAAGTTGTGCCAAATACGGCTAAGGTAATCTATGCCTGGGATAAGAAAATCACAACTGTGACTGGTTCTGTTACTGGTATATCAATCAGTGACTCATCTTAGACTTTTTTCGTTCCTGAAAAAAATATATTTTGATCTTAAGATATGCTTTGACAGGATTTACATCTTTTGCCTTGTGATTCTTGAGTGTTTCTCCCATCACAAGGCCGTCATCAACATGGAACAATTGTATGCTTTCAAAAAATGACTGATTACCAGCGCAAATGTCCATGTCTGCTCTTTTTGTATTTGCTTAGCATAGCAAAATCATCACGTGTCCTCTCTTGGCGTTACAGAATTCTTTCCAGTCTATTTGTTTATTCGTTGTTTCAGCTCCGGCGATTTATATACCTACGTATATTTCATTTTCAACATAGAGTGGTCATAACTCATATTGTATATACACATTTTATTGTGGTAAAAAGTAATTATGCCTTACATGCTAAACTGCAAGTACAATAATTTACGTATTTCTTTAGACATATTTATCATTTATATTTTGTCAACATATGTATGCCTTATTTGAGCACTTGGTGAATATATTCTTTATGAATAGCAACAGTCATAAATAAATGATTAGCAATACTAGTTGTAAATGTATAAAAAAAAACTTAGTATAAATTCAAATAACAATTAAGGATAGCGAATAACGATATATAGAAAATTTACGTTTTCAAAATGACCACCATTGAAGATGGCCACTAATACTTCAATAGTCCTCAGTTGATAGTCTTTGTCATTAGAATATACGAAAGGTTATCAAAATTGGTAAAATAATATATTTTTTGTATCTCTTTTTAATAATTTTTATTAATTTTTTGGAGACAATTTCAAAATAGCCGCACAGAGCCGCTATTTTTATTTTCTGAATTGGGTCCATAGCTATAAATGTTAGTTATTACCTCAACTAACACTCTGCAAAGTTTGATGCTTTTACCACAATCTGAACAATTGTTTCACAAATCTACTGGACTAATGGCGATTGAAGGTAAGCTGCTTGATTTGTTGAAATCTCTTAGTAGGGTAATTGAAATAAGGTTTCAGTATACATATTTAGTCACTAAGATATTTTCTGTAAAGAGGTAGTATTGTAAAAGCTGGAAACCTTCATCAAGAATCTGCAACTTTATTGTGTATCAGTAGTTAAAAGATTAAATGAATAGATATATAAACAATAATTTTCTTGAAATAATCATTTAGATTTCTTATATTTACCTTACTAATTTTTAACCATCAGTAATAACTTCTCCGTTTTTACTTTAGGTCCTAACTGGGGATATTACCAAGGCGGTACTCGTGAGTACATAATCTTAACAGCTTCTAAATAGATAACGTTAATTACTGATACTTATATTGAAAACAAGAATAAAACCGAATTCAAAATGTTTAAAATCTGTATGTCATTATCAGTTTCTTTCGGAGAACCATATTATTAATCATTTTATAAGTGCCTATGAATAAATCATGCTTTATATATATTTTTAATGTCCCTCTGGTATCTTTCGTTCCCCCTTTTAAAACACTCCACTATAAGTTCTTCAAGTCTATGCCCAATCTGTTGTATTTTCGGAATATACTGATGGATTCTAGTAATTTTTGCCATTTAGAAACTGATCAAAACAATAAATTATATTATGATGCATTTTGAAAATGTTCCTTTTAATTCGTTCACTTTTGTTTTCGGAAAACAATTACGAAAAGTTTATGAGTATGTAAGTTATGACATAACAACACAACGTGTGATACTATGCATTTTATTTCTATAAGTAATAACATTACAGGCACATGGACATACGAAGAAAACAATAATCATAAACCTTTCTTAAGTGTTAATGTAACTAATCTCATTAAAACATGCATTCATTGTATGTAAATGTGGCTGAAGAAAATAAACAACTGCATTGTAGAGAAACAATCTTGCATGCATTTACATTGTTGGAACCTAGTACATGTTTACAGATCATCGAAAATCTATTGAACTGTATTTAATTTGTTTGATAATACTCCACTCATGAATGCAGATAATTACAAAAAGGAGGCTAAAACGTGTTTCAACTTTTTTGCCATGCTGGTAAATTAAAAACAAATAGTCATAAACTTTAAGAGATTCTTTAACTTTTCTTCATTGTAATCATTGCATTACTTTTATTTTAACATTTCAAAACTGCAATCCTTTTATTTTAGCGCCACTATTTTGGTTTTGCTTAGCAAATCCTGGAATGTGTGCTGGTACCATGCAGTCTCCTGTAAATACTGAAACACGTCACGTGGTCAAAAACAACAAGATTGGACCTTTTTATTTCTCAGGACTCCGAAAAAAAAGCAGGAATAACAATGGAGCTGGAAAATAATGGTCTTGCAGGTACAGGGGTTTGGACCTCATTCATTTAATCTCAACGTTTAAGGCCTCTTACCTATATTGGTCATTTTTGTTTTGTTCACTATTATCTATTAAGAGTTTAAGCATCGCATTATTATCTGTTTCATTTAACTAGTTTAATTTCCTTTTTTTCCTTTTTTGTTTATTCACCCTACTCTTTATGTTTTGGTTCGTTATTTGTATTCAGAAAATTCGCTGATATCCAACCATACCATCATATATGTCTGACTTGTTTTTATTATAAATGTATCGTAATTCTCCGATTTTGTTTTAATATATTATAGAGACGGTATCTAAAAGTAATCATATTAACAAACGGCGAGTTTATATGTCTTATATCAAATGTATTCTATTCGAACTATAGCTACGTTTTAATTATTCTGGTGTTACGATTATTTACATGTATTTTTATTTTTATAATATTGATTTTTACAAAAAATGTAGAGAGTCTTAGAGAGAAAAGATCTTTCCTTAATCTTTCCTTTGCCAACAAAGGTATTGATGGCGTCAACTTAGGCAATATCCTTCATCATAAATGAGTTCAATCGAAAATACCTCCTTATTTCAAAGACCAGTCTGTACCAATCATTTCTTATACCTATACCAAACCTATTGCAACTAAAATATTTTCAATTACAAACACGTTTTGCAGGATCTCGATATTGACGACTTCAAGTCTAAACCTCCCGATTGCACTTGTGCTAGTTCCCAATTCACATATAATGCCGCTGGCCACGTTATTACCGGTGACCTCAACATTGTTAATAACACTTCTCTACGAAATGTGTTATCGAAAGGTCCGAAATATCGTGAGCCTAAATCCATCAATTGGAAATTCAACTTTAAAATTTTGATGGATTCAGTTGAGGATTATGCCAGGCAATGGGCTAAGCGCGAGAAGGAAGACGTAGACACTCTTTCCGAATGGATTAAGGCAGTGAGGTCGTTGATACAAATCAGAATTAAGAAACTGAATGGGTCTATCAATGCCCATGCTACGTCAATCTTTAAAGACCCAAATGTTGCAAAACACCTATCCTACCTCCATGACAAATATGTTGTTGTCCCCGCAGATAAAGCCCCAAACAACATCGTTTTTGTATGCAAAACTCATTACATTAACTGCTTGATAAACGAATTAGGTATTGACAATTCACTTGGAAACTCAACATATACCCTCACGACACTTACCAAAGAGGAAATCCTGGATAATCATAGGTCTGTTCTGTGTTCCTTTGGAATTTCAACTAAAGATGAAGAACTGGATCTGCCATCACTGTATTGGATACCTAAACTACATAAGTGTCCTTACAAACAACGGTATATTGCTGGGTCTTCCAAGTGCTCCACGAAACCTCTTTCTAAATTATTAACATCTATATTATCAGCAATCAAAGACGGGCTTCAAAGTTATTGTGAAACTGCCTATTCTAAAGGGGGCGTGAATCAGATGTGGATACTTAAAAATTCCAAAGATCTTTTAGAGTACATACAATCTAACTCTCTTTCATCTTGTAACAGTATTAAAACATTTGACTTTTCTACTCTGTACACTAGTATTCCACATTCCAAACTAAAAGACAAATTGAAAGAGTTGGTATTGCTTTGCTTCGTAAAAAGAATGGCCAACGTAGATACAAGTATCTTGTCTTAGGGAGGGATAAATCCTACTTTGTAAAGGATCACTCTGATTCAAACAAAAAATTCTCTGAAACTGATATTATCAAGATGCTTGATTTCTTGATTAACAACATATTTGTTACGTTCGGAGGACGTGTTTTTCAACAGACTGTCGGCATTCCAATGGGAACAAACTGTGCCCCTCTACTTGCCGACTTGTTTCTTTATTATTATGAGGCTGACTTCATGCAGGAACTTCTTAGGAAGAAAGATAAGAAGTTAGCACTATCCTTTAACTCTACTTTTCGCTATATAGATGATGTTCTTTCACTAAATAATTCAAAATTTGGTGACTATGTGGAACGCATCTATCCAATCGAGCTAGAGATAAAGGATACTACAGATACAGTTAAGTCGGCCTCATATCTTGACTTATATCTAGAAATTGACAATGAGGGTCGGTTGAAAACAAAACTTTACGACAAAAGAGATGATTTCAGCTTTCCAATTGTGAACTTTCCATTTCTAAGTAGCAACATTCCAGCAGCACCTGCATACGGGGTATATATCTCCCAATTGATACGATATTCCCGTGCTTGCATTTCCTATCATGATTTTCTTGATAGAGGGTTGCTGCTCACGAGACAGCTATTAAACAAAGAGTTCCAAATGGTGAAGTTGAAATCATCCCTTCGTAAATTTTACGGACGCCATCACGAGTTGGTTGACCGTTATGGAATAACCGTATCACAAATGATATCGGATATGTTCCTTACGTCGTAACTACAATCCCCTTCCCTTTCCTGAATGTGACCTACCGAATTAGACTATTTACCGGATTTGTTATCACATAAGCAACACGACGGGTGCCGCATGTGGAGCAGGATCTGCTTACCCTTCCGCAGCACCTGAGATGACCCCTAGTTTTTTGGTGGGGTTCGTGTTGTTTGTTCTTTAGTTTTCTATGTTGTGTCGTGTGTGCTGTTGTTTGTTTGCTTGTCTGTTTCATTTTTAGCCATGGCGTTGTCAGTTTGTTTTAGATTTATGAGTTTGACTGTCCCTTTGGTATCTTTCGTCCCTCTTTTACAACAACAACACTTTAGAGACTGCTGCAGACATTTTATTGATCGACATGTTTCGGTGCCTAGGGCACCGTCATCAGCATAACAAACAATACATAAATATAATACAATTTTCCTAAAGTTTTGTTGTTATAAGACTCTCTACATTTTTTTTTTATATAACTACCCTACTCGAGGTATCCACTTTAGGGACTCTATCGTACTACAGATTCACAAGGCGTTGGTTCACTTTCGTTTGTAATTTCTTTTTTCAGTTAAAGTTCAGTTTCCAGGTGTTCAGCCAATAATTAAAGGTGGAGGTCTTCCGGGAACCGACAAACTTTTAGAGTTACATTTCCATTGGGGAGGTAACAGTCAAAGAGGTTCAGAGCATACAATAAATGGAAAACAGTCTGCTATAAAAGTATGTATAACAAATTCGCCTCATTTAACCTGGTAGGTTTTGATTTCATTACGATATCGATATATATCTTTCTTATCGATAACAAACATTGCTATCATTTGTTTAAAAGAAACAGAATAAAAATAAGCAAGACAGAAATTAATGATACATGTACATGTGAACAAAAGGAAATTAAAACAGAAAATTTAAATGATTTATAGCAAAAGGTAAAATTGAGAATGGAAATGGGGAATGTGTCAAAGAGACAACAACCCGACCAAATAAAAAAAAACAACAGCAGAGGGTCACCAACAGGTCTTCAATGTAGCGAGAAATTCCCGCACCCGGAGGCGTCCTTCAGCTGGCCCCTAAACAAATATATACTAGTCCAGTGATAATGAACGCCATACAAATTTCAAAATTGTACACAAGAAACTAAAATTAAAATAATACAAGACTTACAAAGGCCAGAGGCTCCTGACTTGGGACAGGCGCAAAAATGCGGTGGGGTTAAACATGTTAAAGGTGCATAGATACGTTCCAGAAAAAAAATGGATAGAAGGAAGAGAAAAAAATACCAATTGTTTTCTCAGATTACCAAAATCTAAACAAACAAATTAAATCATTACTTATCCCAATATCATAGTAAGATACATTGCCTCTTTTTTCGTACATTGACACTGAATTATAATCCGAATTAAACAAGAAAGACATGACTTCATCTGGAATGGAAAGACATAAAAATATATTAATCTTGAAGGAAACAATAAATGAGGACTTTGAATGATATTAAGAAAGAAATGATTAAAATGAGATATTTAAAATGTTTAATATTCATAGATTATGAAAGTGCAAACTGGAATAAAATACCTTCATACTATACAAATCAAAATGGAACTAAACCTATTATTTTTCAAGTGTATTTCGAAAGTATTTAAGCAATGCAAAATGTACCCAATTGTATTTAGAGCCTATTAAAACATTGGTTGAAAACAGGTTCAATCAAACTGATAAAACCCTGATGATTTTATGATAATTAGATAGGACATAATTTTTGAAATCAATATATCAAGTCCAGCGGACCTGACATTGGATGATCATAATCGGTTATCGTAATCAGCTGTACTTGAGTACATTAGCAATGTAATCACATGAACTCAACTATTATAAACTTTCTGCTTACAAGTAATCGTCACTTAATCGATTAAAGTACAAATAAAAATCGTTTAATATTTCCATAAAACATTAAAGGAATACAAAAATATGAATATAAAACGTTATCAATTTTATGCTTTCAACGTGCTTTTCTGGATTAACTTCAATCAGGAATGCTCAAAGCCGAATAATTGGAAGTCAATACAAAAACCGAAACAATCGAAGAGCTATATTACGATAAAAGACATTCGAAATAGCCTTACCTATCTAAGGGCAACTTTGTCGGAAAATCATTTGCTTCTTTAACAGATATATTATAAAAATAAAATTGAGAATGGAAATGGGGAATGTGTCAAAGAGACAACAACCCGCCCAAATAAAAAACAACAGCAGAGGGTCACCAACAGGTCTTCAATGTAGCGAGAAATTCCCGCACCCGGAGGCGTCCTTCAGCTGGCCCCTAAACAAATATATACTAGTCCAGTGATAATGAACGCCATACTAATTTCCAAATTGTACACAAGAAACTAAAATTAAAATAATACAAGACTAACAAAGGCCAGAGGCTCCTGACTTGGGACAGGCGCAAAAATGCGGCGGGGTTAAACATGTTTGTGCGATATCAACCCTCCCCCTATACCTCTAACCAATGTAGTAAAGTAAACGCATAACAATACGCACATTAAAATTCAGTTCAAGAGAAATCCGAGTCTGATGTCAGAAGATGTAACCAAAGAAAATAAACAAAATGACAATAATACATAAATAACAACCGACTATATCATGTATGTATGATAATATGTTAAATTTGGACAGACGACTTTACTGTATGACTTAAATTTTGCATTATGTTCAATTTGAATCACATGCTAACTGAAAAAAGTTAAGAATGAAAATGATGTCCAGCAAAACAAAACTTACCACGACGTAATTGAAAAACAAATATTAAGTTAATTCTCAATGCTTTATTGAATAGAAATTTTACTTAAAAAAACATATGTTTTTAACGTACTATTAACATGTTCAAGATTTTATAAATTGAGATGCTATTGATTAAACAAATCGATACAAGTCAAAGTTTAAATCAGGTCAGTGGAACGATTTTGATCTGTAAACTGAAAATGTGAAACATAATTGATTTTCAAATATATTAACAGATGTAAATGAAAAATTCATGTAAAATGTAAAAATCACTAACAAATTCAAACAAAAAGTTCCTAATCAAATGGCAAAATCAAAAGGTCAAGCATATCAATCGAATGAATAATAGCTGTCATATATCTGGCTTGTTACAAGCATATTCTTTTGGAGAACATAAAGAATTTAACCTGGTTTTATAGCTGGCTGAACCTCTTATTTGTATGACAGTTGTATGAAATTCCCTTATGTTGAAAAGGATGTGTGTTGACATAAGACATTGTCAAATTAACATTTTACATTTAGTTATAACTTTGTTCCCTGGAAGAACAAAAACTAAATACACGCGAAACAAGTCTAACGCTGCAATATAAGTAATATGTAATACAGTAGTAGTGCAAAAATGTTTTGTTTAATTTTAAACAAAAAACTAAATATTTCTGAAATGGATTAAAAAGATTTCCTGTTTACAATATTTTGAATTATCGAAACAGACCAAAACGCATCTCTCAGATTTCAAATTACGTAATTCTCTTCTAATTATTCAGATGCCTTCAATTTCTGTAAGGTCTACTTGTGTATTTAATTATATTCGTATAAAGTATATACATTACGTACACCAGAACTCTATTCAAACTTTCAGTTATTCGATTCAAATTTACTGGATTTCTTTTTTAGAAAGAAAGCAAGTTTTTCCATCGCAAAAACTAAATACGATGCCTGTACCAAGTCAGGAATTTGACAGTTGTTTTCCATTGGTTTGATGTGTTTTATCCTTTAATTTTGCCATTTGATTAGGGACTTTCCGTTTTGAATTTTCATCGGAGTTCAGTATTTTTGTGATTTTATTTTTTACGCATCTTGAGTCGTTGTTTTCTTTTGTTCTGTTAAATGTTATAAATATAAAATAATCAGTAACGAATCAAATTGCAGATTGCAGCAATGAAACTTGCCTATTTGAAACAAAAGATATATATATAGTGTACTTATTTTTTTTAACTCGAATTACTAGACGAAATTCACACAAAACTGCAGCTTAGGAACATTTGTATTGCTGTTTTAATTCATCCCACAGTCAAATTATTGTTTTTAACGAGGAATAAAATCTCGCATCTTCTAGTTATTAATCCGTCACAAAGTCGGAAATGAAAACGTAAGTATAAATATGATTTCGGATATTGCTTTCAATTGGATGGTTAGTTATCTAAGTCAAGGTATCGTGTGATTTAAGTGTAAACATAGCTATATATATTTATTTATTGTAGGCCCATTTTGTGTTTGTACCAACAAAGGATGGACCAAAACATTTTGCCACAGTGGTTGGAGTAATGATATATGTAAGATCTTTTTTATTTATGTTTTTCCTCCCGCACTGTATACGGAGCCCAACACTATTTTGCTATCTAGATTATAACAGATTGCTGTTTTATTGGTGATTTCAACCCAAGCCTGGAATAATACTACAATATGCAATGAATGAACATTGTTTCAGCATTCTATTTATAACTAGATTAGCACACTTTTAAAATGTTGATTTAGGTATGTATAAAAAAATAAAAATAAAATAGAGTAAAATTATATAATTATGTCAAATCCTTCAAGTTCATTTGACAATAAGATATGTTTTTGTCATGGTATTTTCGTTTAGTAATTTAATCCGTTTTTAGTCTATCTCCTACATGTTTACGTCTATGATAACGTAAAGAGTCTAAATAATGTATGCCTTTAGGACAAAGAAAATAAATTGATCAATAAGTTATTAAATTATAAGACGATTCCGCAAGGGCATAAGGGCGATGGAACTGTATGAAAATTACGAGAGAAAAAAATGCACTGAAAAAGGGAACAGGCTTTGGATCAAGACAAATTTGGTTTTGCAAAGTGTAACCTTCTGGCTCCAAATGACTTAAACCAAGGTAAATATGATGTCTAAAGAAAAATAATATTGGAGGTTATTTTCACGTTCCGACTTTTGAGACTGTGGTTTTATGTCATAATCAGACTGTACAAACATACTATATAATAATGTATTAATGTCATTTTTGTCACAAATATTACTATACTCCTCTTATAATTAACTTAATTCAATTATAAACATTAAAATTATTGTTGTTACAGGCTGGAAGTTACAATCCAAATTATGAACATATTGTTTCGAAGCTAAAAGACGTAAAAAAATATAGGTAAATGAGAACACAATTCATTAAATAAAGTAGTGCCAACGAAAGATGATAGTGAATGGACATTTACTGGTCGTTAACCCTTTAGTAAATATAGATTTGTTCTTAACAAGGAGGAAGAGAAGACACTAAGAGTACTGCAAACTATGGGACAAAAACCATTCGATAGCCAAATGATTTGTTAACATCGTTTAACGGTAGTTGTAAGTAGTAAGTAAGTTCACAAACCAAGAAACATTCAATTAATCACAGACAAGAATTAATTACAAAAGGACATCGACCAATTTATGTTCACGAATTTGGTGGACGAAGGATTTTTTTCTGACTGAAATTTAACTTTCTCCTTAAGCGGGTCCAGCTAAAATGTTTGGTGCCGACCTGGTCGCGCTGAAATCTCCTTTCTCATTTTTTTTGGGTCTATGTTCATTTTGTCCTGTTTTTGGTAAGTCTGTTTTTCAGTTCTTGTATACTAGAATATTGATTTAAAAACATATTTCGAACGAATTTTTTTCACAGGTGACAAGACACTCCTGAATACCTACCTTTCCAATCATGGATCTGTTCCTGGAATCCACTCGCTGTTGGTACCGATATTGTGGAATTTTAACCACACCACCATGTACAGAGAGAGTTATATGGACTGTTTTTGATCAAAGCATTTGTATGTCAGAAGACCAGGTAGATTAAAGATCAATATTTTTTTAACGTAACAAATACAACGTGTGATCACATTAATCAGATTCTATCTATTTGTATTGCATTTGAATAATAGAATCTTCAAACATTTTATAAAATAATAATATAACATTTACAGAGTTATCATTAATACAAACACATTTTCGTCAACTATGTAACAGAGAGGTGATTTAAGATAGTGTTGGCTACGTGTGTCATTTGGTAAAACTTTCTTTTTTATAGTCAAGTCCAACTAAGTTTGAACCTCAAACTAATTGCAACAGATTTTTTTTTAGTTCTAATATATGGTATTAAGCCCAAAATATACACAGATAAAGATCCCATTAAATTTTACTTGAGGAAAACTCAAATTTGGCATTTTCTTTCATTCGAAAGGGAGATAATCGGCAAAAATGAGGGTTTCTTTTAGTTTTAGGTTGATTTTTTTAAAATTCATGTAAAATGTGAATCTTTGACTATATGATATAATCTTTTGCTCATGAAATGTACAAAACCGAAGTGTTATGGGTATTTTAATATTTTTTGCTCATTTTTATCAAAGAAATTGCAAATTTATGGCTTTGTGACCATTTAAAAAAAATAATGTGAATATTTGGTAATGTTTATATCTGTAAAATGTATTTGTTCAATATCTACCTTATTTAAAGGAAAAACACAAAAAAAGAATGTATGCTGAATTAGTTTTATTCAATTTGAGATTCTTTACCTTGACATGCTGCAAAACCTAACAATTGGTCAACTAATGAATTGTGATATCCAGGTTGTAGCTTGTTAAAGGATATAAAAACACCTTTGAAGTTATTTGTTATACTCTTAAGATGGCTAAAATATCAAGAATCAATACATTTTGTTAAATGGAAGCGGTAACGTTATAATTTTGTATCAATTTATTTTGATATTTTTGCCTTTTTTTCAGAGTTATCTCCCTTTTCAATGCAAATCTCCATAGGAACTTTAAATCATGATTTATAGTTTTACTCAAGTTAGATCTCATGGAACTTTTGTCTGTGTATATAAGGGATCTTATACTAAAGATTAAAATTTTAAAATCTTCTGTTGCTATTACTTCAAGGTCAGGGTCACATTTATGCTAAATTGACAGGACTAATAAAACATACACATTCACTTTTCATTAATTATTTTTTTTTTTTTTTTGTTTTTTTTTTTTTATTCAACAATATATTGCTTGCTGTTAACAATTGACTCCACTAGTCCAACCTCCTAGTGAAGAGTACCTGCATTTTAATATCATTTCTCTCTGTGTAACAATGATAAAGTACAATTTATCTAGACTATAGTGTATATAATTCATTTTCAACCGTAAAATAAATAATTATACATGAAATTCTAATTTATCAATATGTATATCTAGTCTGTTTAGAAATAAAAAGTTTCCGGAAATAATTCACACTTGCCGTTATCGGTTTTCTATTATTGAATTGATATCTCTTCCTGGTTTGGAAATACCAGTTTTAATAATGATTTATGATTAATATAAGCAATTCACAGGTATGTATAAACAAATATTACAATGTATGTGTATCGATTCTGATAAAAATAGAATGTAATTAATTTTTTTCCCATTTTTTTAACGATAAAAAAAGTGGAGAGCAATACCGTTATCTCCACGCTTATCGGTGAAAGGTGAAATTATTTCTCGAAATCAGTTCCTGCCTGATCTGGACATTTTAAATTATTTATCTTTTTCTATTCTTATTTTTTGCTAGATTATACATTTGCAAACATAAAAATTATTACAACAATTTGACAACTTTATCAAGTAGACATTTATTCTTAGTATGTTTACTAGTTGCCTGCATTTTGTAGCTGTACATGAATTCTGTTTTAAATACAGTATATACATCTAAAGATTTTGTTTTCTGTTCAGACATATAGTTTGCCTTGTATATACAAAACATTATAATTGTAATCAAATAATTAATTTCATAGTATTGTTCATCATTTATTTTATAACCCCAAACTAAATTTTTTAATGTTAGAATATTATTATTAATATTCAGTTTTTCTAAGAGTGTTTTTACTTTTCTCCAGAAATTATCAAGATAGTGACATGTTAGAAACATGTGATCATAATCCTCTGTGGTGTTGCAATAATGACAATTTGAAATATCGCATATCTTCCACTTTTTCAATAAAACTTTACAAGGTAAAATAAAGTGTAGCAATTTCCAACGGAACACTTTGTATTTATTATCTTTTAAAAAGTAATGAACAACTTTAACATATTACATGAAAGACTCTTAATGTATACAAGGTTAAGCTTTGTCTTCCATTTATAAAAACCAACAGGTATTTCAATTTCATTCTCAATTAATATATTATAAATTTTTCTGGTATCTACATTTTCTAATTTTTCTTTTTTATTGCATTTATCAATAATATGTATTGCATAGGGCGTTTTTACTTTAGTTTTCTTTGAGTTTTCCTGTTTTAAAATCTTTAACCATTCTCTTGGAAAAGCTTTCTTTAATTGGTAAAATTCTGACATCCAGTTACTTTTTATTTTAAGCTTTTGTAAAATAAAATTTTCTTCTATATTACCATTTTCATCAATGATGTCATTAATAAAGATAAAATTACTATTTATCCAGTTTTGGAATAAAAGGCATTTATTTTTTATCTTTAAGAAACGATTTCCCCAAATAACTTCTTGACGTATAGATCTAAAGTTTTTTGGCTGTTGTACTTTTTTATTATTTATCCATTCTTTTACAATGTTGAAATAAAATTTTGGCAGCTCCTTTAACTCTGGAATAGAGTCAGTGTTATCAATATTCATGTGAAAGATAAGGAAATCTTTTCCAAACTTATTAAAATAAAAAAGTGGAATAATTTTCCAATTTTTTAAATCTCCATTATAAGAGATAACACATGTTAAAAATAATATATATTTATTGGCGAAGTAAGATCACGGCTTCTGTCGGTTACCAACCCATGAACAAAGGGTCTTTGGGTAACCGTAAATTAAAATTATAAATCAAATCTTCAAAATATAATAGATAATTGAAATAAAACTAAAATGTAATGAAATTATGAATTAATAGTGTGCTGAATTGAACCCTGGCAACAGATGTCCAAAATCAACATGAAAAACTGCGTTTGAAGTGTAAATGAAGAAATGGATTAATGTTCTAAATTAAATAATAATAAATCAAGTTTATCGGTACTGGTGCAGCCTATAAAGTCCGCCGTTCATGACCTCTGGCAACAGACGGTCATAAAATCATCTTTGGTCAGTGCATTATTATTGTCAGACATTATCACTTCACCATATGGAGGTCGTAGTTCGGTTAATTGTGTTTACATAAACACAAACAAATCCAGAAGCCGTGACAGGTTTTCTTTAAAGTTGAAGTATATGTACAGACGACACACATAAATCTGTAAAATAAGAACAAAAACAGCAGTATCGAAAATAAAAGGGAGAGGCTGGGTGGGTATCAAGTAATCATGTGTATAATAAATTAAATCAATAGTCTGACCTTAGATCAATTTAAATCCTTGAAGATAGCGTTTGCAATATTTGTGATGAGAATGCAAGAGCAGTTAATTTATATGTAGTGTAATAAATTTAGACATGCGCGTCTGCTTTGACCTGTTAATGAACTATTGCTGGTCTTCCTCTGATAACGCGATTTAATGGTCGAGCCCTTTAAATCGAATTATAAGAGATAACACATGCTAAAAATAATATATATTTATTGGCGAAGTAAGATCACGGCTTCTGTCGGTTACCAACCCATGAACAAAGGGTCTTTGGGTAACCGTAAATTAAAATTATAAATCAAATCTTCAAAATATAATAGATAATTAAAATTGAAATAAAACTAAAATGTAATGAAATTATGAATTAATAGTGTGCTGAATTGAACCCTGGCAACAGATGTCCAATAAAGGCAACAGTAGTATACCGCTGTTCAAAACTCATAAATCCATGGACAAAAAACAAAATCGGGATAACAAACTAAAACCGAGGGAAACGCATTAAATATAAGAGGAGAACAACGACATAACACTAAAATGTAACACACATAGACAAAATCCCACGATAATAACAAATATAACATATATATATAACATCAAAACCAAATACATGAATTTGGGATAGACAAGTACCGTGACACGTCTTATCGCAATGTAAATTTACACTCAAAATAAGAGAAAACAAACGACACAACGTTATAATGTAATACACACAGAAACGAACTATAATATAACAATGACCATATTCCTGACTTGGTACAGGGCATTTTTAAAGGAAAAAATGGTGGGTTGAACCTGGTTTTGTGGCATGCCAAACCTCGCACTTTTATGGCCATATGAAATATAACATCAAAATGACAACACAGGACTACCATATAAATAAATTGGAGAACACAATTGACAAAGAATCACACGAACAACAGCCAACAAAAGGCAACAAGTTCAAAATTTTAATACGCCAGAAGTGTATTTTGTCCACACAAGACCTATGTGTGACGCACAGATACAAAAGTTTGAAAGCCGAAACGAGTACAAAGTTGAACAGCATCGAGGACCAAAAGATCAAAAAGGTTGTGCCAAAAACGGCAAGGGTTTTCTGTTAAGTTACCAGAAAATCCCTATAATTTAGAGTAATTTATACTTTTGCAAACAGTAAATTTAATAAAATGAATATACAAAAGATGTACATGATAAAGCTGAAGTATTAACTAATTACAGGAAACAACTGAAATACATTTACATAACCAGACATTTGAAACACAAAGTAGGCACATCCGAATACGTTTAAACCTCTACGCCAAGTGACGTCATATTTGAAACTGAAAAATGACGAAAAAATGACGTCATTTGAATTAGTAAAACAGAGCATCAAAAAATGAAAAATGACGTCACATAAGAATGAATAAGATAGAATTAGGATTAATTTAAGATTATATATTTGAGCTAAATACTGATATTGCATTTAATAACAAAGCACATTTTAATTCTTATTAATATAAAACTGAGGTAGCAATTAACTATATTATAAAACTATGTCAGGTTTGTTATGAATCTAACTTCAAACGTAAAATATCGTACTGATTACTTTGAACGAAATCAAATCTGATAAATGAAGGCGGTGATTAATTTTCTTTACCATAACACATAAATATAATAGAAAAGACGTCAACACATTTGACAAAATCCGATGAGAATTACAAATATAACATTAAACATTTAAACTAAATACATGAATTTGGGATGGATAAGTACCGTACCACGTCTTATAGTAATGCGAGTTCACACTCGGCAAAACAGTCACAATCGGGAATAAGTCACGTTTGGTAATTAAAAGATTAGACGACATTATGACAAAACACAATCTACCATGTGGTAAAAATGTCCTTAGCTAGTTTGGTCAACGAAACATCGTATGGATCCACCAAATCGTGATGGTGTCCATAAAATTTACGGAGTGTCAATTTTAATCTGTCCTCCTCATAACTTTGTTGGAGCAGTTTCTGCGTAAGGAGCACACTCCTGTATATGAAGTCCGTATAGTGTGAACAAGCACGAGAATAACGTATCAATTGTGATATGTAAACACCATACGAAGGGCAGAGGGTATGTTACTGCTGAGAAATGGGAAATTGATAATTGGGAAGTTGAAATCGTCCCGTTTATCATAGATTTTCGTGTGAAGTCGTCCATCTACGTCAATATTGAGGAAAAGATCAAGGTATGAAGCAGTCCTTCTAGTATCAGTAGTATCCTTAATTTCAAGTTCACTTGGATATATGAGATGTAAGTATTGGCTGAAATATGGGTTATTCAATGATAGAACATCATCAATATATCGGAAAGTAAAATTAAAGAATTTCGCAAGGTGCTTTTTCTTTTTGTCTTTTAGAAGGTTCTGAATGAATTCTGCTTCATACGAGTACAAAAACAAATCAGCCAGCAGGGGTGCACAATTAGTACCCATTGGAATACCGACTGTCTGTTGAAATATAAATCCTCCAAACTCAACAAATATATTGTCGATCAAAAAGTCCAGCATTTTGATAATATCATCTTCTGTATATTTTCTGGGAGATTCAGTGTGATTTTTCACAAAATATGAATTATTGTAACCCAAAACAAGAAATTTGTATCTACGATTTCCATTTTTATAGAAAAAGCTCTGTTTTATGAGATGGTGTAGTCGATCTTTCAACTGAGCATGGGGAATAGTAGTATATAGCGTAGAAAAATCAAAAGTTTTTATGTTGCTGCAAAATTGCAAAGATTGTGATTGAAGGTTAAGCAGTAGATCTTTTGAATTTTTGAGAATCCACATCTGGTTAACACCACTGGTAGAATATATCTCCTCACAATATTTTTGAAGCCCATCTTTAACTGTCGAAAGAATAGTAGTCAGTACTTTAGAAAGATGTTTGGTTGAACATTTTGAAGACCCAGCTATGTATCGTTCTTTATATGGAGTTTTGTGTAATTTGGGTATCCAGTATAATGAAGGCAAGTTTTCTTCGTTTTCATTGATGTTGATACCAAAAGAAAGAAGGACAGATTTATGATTTTGTAAAATTTCGTCCTTGGTAAATGATGTTAAAGAATATGTAGGATTACCAGTAGTTTTATCAATTCCAAGCTCTGTAGTGAGACATTGCAAATAATGATTTTTACATATGAAGACAATATTATTGGAGGCTTTATCTGCTGGAACAACGACATATTTGTCATGCAAAGAGGATAAAGCATCCACAACCTCCGGATTCTTGAAAGGGTTAGAAACTTTAGTACTCATATTACATCGTAGTTTTTGTATGCGCCTCTGAATGCATGATCGAATAGCTTTGATCCATTCAGACAAAGTGTCCAGTTCTGGTTCGTCTGGTTCGCGCTTTACCCATTTTCTTGCATAGTCCTCAACTGCATCCATCAGTAACTTGAAATTCTTTTTCCAGTTGATGGGCTGGGGGATTCTATATTTTGGTCCCTTGGCTAACAACTCTCTTAGTTGTTCATTGGTAACGATGCCAAGGTCTCCAGTAATAATATGACCAGCTGGACTGTAATTGTATTGTGACGATGCACATGAGCAATCCGGAGGCTTGGATTTTGTATCTTTGAGGTTAAAAGCCTCTAAAACTCTCTTGTGGTTGAAAATCTTGGATGCAATAGACTTGGTGTAAGTATAAGAAATAACAGGTGTAGCTTTATTTTTGAAGTAATCAGGTATAGTTTTTTGTACAGATTTTTGATGGAAAATATTGCTAATATTTATAGCATCTAAACCTTTATTGGCGAATTCTACCTTAAAAAAATAACGTTTTTCCTCACTATTGGATGTAGTCGATACGGGTTTGAATAGTCTATGGTTAGCAATGTCCATGATAATTGCAACTAATCTATACAAAACAGAACGAGAATCAGTAACGGAAGTATTTTGGGCATCTTGAAATAGTAAAGAAAGTTTTGACAATGGAATGGAGTATAATTTAGTTCTAATATGATGAATTCCTAAAGGTTTTTGAACAGACGTTAATAGACTATCAATTGTCACGGTGTGTACAGCAGGTGGTATATATTTTCTGTGACCATGACTTCTATTTCGTCGAGCAGAAGTATTAAACAATTGTAATGTATTGACGGTACTACACCTGGGACTAGACAAAATACCTACACCATCAATTTTGTCATTGCATCCATAGGGAATGGCTGTTCCCAACTCTCTTATCCAAAAGTCTTCTCTTTGTAAACGATATGGTGTACTCAATATGGGGTCATTTGTTGGATGATATATTTTCTCTATAATCCGGACTTTCATTGAAACAATAGAATGGTCGGGCTGATTGAAATGTTTATAGAGAAATTTGTTGTTATTAGGATCATTTACATTAGACCGATGATCATTCATCCTAAAATTGAGTCTTTGTCGAGTTTCCCCGACGTAGATCAATCCACAAAGAGTACATTCAATACCGTATACAATATTGGAAGCAGTGCAATTCAAATCCTCATGACTATGTGTATTGTAATTTTTGGTGGTTAAATTACTTTGAAAGTGGGTATCAGTTATAAGTATATCACAGGTTTTACAATTTTTACGGTTACATTTGGAAATAGAGCAATATTGATGGTTGTCATTGAAATCTAAAATATCTGAAAGTTGAACAGTACACGGCCGAATATATTCAAACTTGTCTGAATTTTTATAGTATAATGAGGATTCAGAAGACTGCACGTGTGTCATTTTCATAACATCATTTAAGATGATCCTTGGGACACCTGATAAAATCGGTGTTGTTGTGTCCTTGACAACAGCCGATTGACACATTTTTATCCTGGGCGTCGTATCATCCAGTATAATATTTTTTGTTCTACTAGTTTTCATGCTGTTAGGCTACCAGACTGGTAGAATCCTCGGGGACAGATTGTCCACCAGCAGAGATTCCGGTCCGGTGGTGATAAATAAAGGCAACAGTAGTATACCGCTGTTCAAAACTCATAAATCCATGGACAAAAAACAAAATCGGGATAACAAACTAAAACCGAGGGAAACGCATTAAATATAAGAGGAGAACAACGACATAACACTAAAATGTAACACACATAGACAAAATCCCACGAGAATAACAAATATAACATATATATATAACATCAAAACCAAATACATGAATTTGGGATAGACAAGTACCGTGACACGTCTTATCGCAATGTAAATTTACACTCAAAAATAAGAGAAAACAAACGACACAACGTTATAATGTAATACACACATAAACGAACTATAATATAACAATGACCATATTCCTGACTTGGTACAGGGCATTTTTAAAGGAAAAAATGGTGGGTTGAACCTGGTTTTGTGGCATGCCAAACCTCGCACTTTTATGGCCATATGAAATATAACATCAAAATGACAACACAGGACTACCATATAAATAAATTGGAGAACACAATTGACAAAGAATCACACGAACAACAGCCAACAAAAGGCAACAAGTTCAAAATTTTAATACGCCAGAAGTGTATTTTGTCCACACAAGACCTATGTGTGACGCACAGATACAAAAGTTTGAAAGCCGAAACGAGAACAAAGTTGAACAGCATCGAGGACCAAAAGATCACAAAGGTTGTGCCAAAAACGGCAAGGGTTTTCTGTTAAGTTACCAGAAAATCCCTATAATTTAGAGTAATTTATACTTTTGCAAACAGTAAATTTAATAAAATGAATATACAAAAGATGTACATGATAAAGCTGAAGTATTAACTAATTACAGGAAACAACTGAAATACATTTACATAACCAGACATTTGAAACACAAAGTAGGCACATCCGAATACGTTTAAACCTCTACGCCAAGTGACGTCCTATTTGAAACTGAAAAATGACGAAAAAATGACGTCATTTGAATTAGTAAAACAGAGCATCTAAAAAAGAAAAATGACGTCACATAAGAATGAATAAGATAGAATTAGGATTAATTTAAGATTATATATTTGAGCTAAATACTGATATTGCATTTAATAACAAAGCACATTTTAATTCTTATTAATATAAAACTGAGGTAGCAATTAACTATATTATAAAACTATGTCAGGTTTGTTATGAATCTAACTTCAAACGTAAAATATCGTACTGATTACTTTGAACGAAATCAAATCTGATAAATGAAGGCGGTGATTAATTTTCTTTACCATAACACATAAATATAATAGAAAAGACGTCAACACATTTGACAAAATCCGATGAGAATTACAAATATAACATTAAACATTTAAACTAAATACATGAATTTGGGATGGATAAGTACCGTACCACGTCTTATAGTAATGCGAGTTCACACTCGGCAAAACAGTCACAATCGGGAATAAGTCACGTTTGGTAATTAAAAGATTAGACGACATTATGACAAAACACAATCTACCATGTGGTAAAAATGTCCTTAGCTAGTTTGGTCAACGAAACATTGTATGGATCCACCAAATCGTGATGGTGTCCATAAAATTTACGGAGTGTCAATTTTAATCTGTCCTCCTCATAACTTTGTTGGAGCAGTTTCTGCGTAAGGAGCACACTCCTGTATATGAAGTCCGTATAGTGTGAACAAGCACGAGAATAACGTATCAATTGTGATATGTAAACACCATACGAAGGGGCAGAGGGTATGTTACTGCTGAGAAATGGGAAATTGATAATTGGGAAGTTGAAATCGTCCCGTTTATCATAGATTTTCGTGTGAAGTCGTCCATCTACGTCAATATTGAGGAAAAGATCAAGGTATGAAGCAGTCCTTCTAGTATCAGTAGTATCCTTAATTTCAAGTTCACTTGGATATATGAGATGTAAGTATTGGCTGAAATATGGGTTATTCAATGATAGAACATCATCAATATATCGGAAAGTAAAATTAAAGAATTTCGCAAGGTGCTTTTTCTTTTTGTCTTTTAGAAGGTTCTGAATGAATTCTGCTTCATACGAGTACAAAAACAAATCAGCCAGCAGGGGTGCACAATTAGTACCCATTGGAATACCGACTGTCTGTTGAAATATAAATCCTCCAAACTCAACAAATATATTGTCGATCAAAAAGTCCAGCAACCTGTATGTTGCTGTCCAAAATCAACATGAAAAACTACGTTTGAAGTGTAAATGAAGAAATGGATTAATGTTCTAAATTAAATAATAATAAATCAAGTTTATCGGTACTGGTGCAGCCTATAAAGTCCGCCACTAAACAAATTCGAAATTTTCTGTCATAACAGAATGTTTCGAAAATTGTTACCGCCAACCAGTACTATGAAGGTGATTTATTTGAAAATAAAAAACCTGTATGTTAAAGAATCTGACCGCCGTGACTACAAGCTAACAGATTCCCGAAGCCATGGACCTACTTCGCCGTTTTGTGGACAAATTGTATGTGAAAATTTTATAATGTCAAATAAACCTTGCTGTAACCTATACAAAAACAAATTATTTCCGATATCTGATAAATGAACACCGTCTAAAAATAAATCTGGGTTGTCTTCAGATATTTCTGGATATCTAATATAAGCACCGCCATGTTTGATGATATATGTAGCTACTAAACTATTTAATCTAACTCTAGTTCTGTTCAAAGATCTATGTACAATCTCATTCCTGTATTTCAATCTGGGTAAAATTTGAGACCAAACAAATTTTGACTTTGGTAGTAAGACCCGAAGGCAATCAATTACTTTTAAAATATCGTGTCCTAATACACATGACACTTTTTGTCCGATATCATTTCCACCACAGTGAAATACTAATACTTGCGGGGGTTCTTCAAGTGTAAGCAAATGTTTGACTTTGGGTATTATCTCACAAATCCTCATTCCACTTTTTCCTTGCCACCATATTGTAGATTTTATTCGTTCCAAACCTAAATTTACACCATCGACAGACTTTCTAGCATGTACAAATGCATGTTTGATGATTGAAGAACCCACCAACCAAACACTCTTTTGTTGACCTGAAAGTCTTAAAGTGACGATCAGGCGAGTATTCAAATTTCAAATCAATTATGTACAATATATACAAATACATAAATGATGACACATATTAAATTTGACTTGCTAACTTTAGCGTTGGTATTCTGATATATCTTTTATAAGCTTTTGATTCCCAACGACCAAAATCCTGAATTTCATCATCAGAAAACCCCATTTTCGAAGACTGAGATGCAGCTCCGATCCTAAAACTATGACTTTGAAAATTATCCGATGTAATATTCGCCACATTCAGAGCTTTCTTTAGAACAGCGTTAAACTGATAACGTGTAACATAGTTTCCACCGAAGTGTATGAATGCAGGACCAATGGTTTTGGGCCTGGCAATAAAATATTTCTTTAATAAATGAACAGGACATACATGAGAATTAATTGAAGGTATAATTATTAAACTACCTTTGCCTAACTGATCAGTGTTTGAAAATTTAAGGTTGATAGAAACGTTATTGTCTGAAAAACTAAAATCATCTAACGACAAAGTGTGAGAATGTGCCAGTGATTTATTGACTACTAATTCCCCTATCCTGAAAAAACCAAAATACGCCAAACTAAACAACCCCGAAAACAATAAGGTCTCATATTGTGAGAGACATACAGATGGTAATAGTGAAATCAATTTATCTAAAATCTGTGGTGTAATTGGCAATCTTGAATCCACTCGTTTGTCAAGCCTTTCCATTCCAATTAACATTTTCTTAATTATAAAATTGTGAGTGTTATCAGCAATATTTAACATTTTACATTTAAAGGCTATACCAAAAATATAAGACTTGGCAGTAGACGGAGCATAACCTCGCACAGATAAATATGCTATAAAGTTACAGATAACATTAAGTGAGGGTGGCCAAACAATGGCATGTCCGTGTGAAGATCTAAATTGATCAAATGACCTGACAGCAGTTTCATAAGTGTCACTTGTGTTTGGTGAGATTGACGCCGTTAACAACTTGTTGGATTCAAATTTGAGATCACTTGAAGAAAAGACTGTGGGACCTTTTCTGGTTCTTGTAGCGCCTCTGGTGACATGCGACGAAACCGTGGCCACTGTTGACGAGAAATTGCATCCGCAATACAGTTTTTGTTTGATGTAATATGCATTGCTTTGAACTGAATATTATAAACCATAGCTTTTAAGACTAAAGGACGAAGAATATGCATTACCCTTCTTGATCTAGACGTTTTAGAATTCAAGATATGAACAAGTGCTTTATTGTCAACGTGTAAGATAATTTTCTTATTCGCAAAGATCGCATACCACAAATGAAAGGCTAAAACAATAGGCAATAACTCTAAAAATGTAATGTCCTTTAATATATCGCAACCTAACCAATATGACGGCCAAAGAAAGAAAGCCCAATTAGGATGTAAATACGAAGCACATCCACCAAACGCACTCCCAGCACTATCAGTAAATAACTCCATATCAACATTTGATATCCAATCGGAATCGGGAAAATAAAATTTGCCATTAAAACAATCTAAAAATAACGACCACAACCTTATGTCTTCCTTAATTGACGCAGTGAGCCTTATATGGTGCCGAGGATTTGATATTCCTGACATTGCATCATAAAAACGTCTGTTGAATGCCCTACCTGTAGGGATCACTCTCGAACAAAAATTCAAAATGCCTGTAAAAGACTGGAGAACACGTAATGTTGTTCTTTTTTTGCCTAACAAATTTGAAATTATTGTTTTCAATTTCAACAATTTCTCTTTGGGAATTTTTACAGACATTTCAATTGTATTAATTTCAAGCCCCAAAAAAGTAAGAACATGAGTTGGACCGACGGTCTTGTCATGTGCCAAAGGAACTCCTAAACGATCACATAAACAATCAAATTCACTCATCAGGTTAAGGCAAGTTGAATCAGTCCCCGGGCCTGCAAACAAAAAATCATCTAAGTAGTGTATAACACTTTCCGATCCAGTTTTGTCCTTAAAGATACATTCTAGAAATGTTGAAAATTCTCAAACGTTGCGCAAGACAGACTACAACCTTGAGGCAAACAGCGGTCCACGAAGTAAAAGTCCAAAAATTTGAAACCCAATAACTCGAAATCATCCGGGTTTACTGGTAAAAGCCTAAATGCCGAGCTGATATCTATTTTTCCAATTAGGGCGAACTTTCCTTGGCTACCCACCATATCTAGTGCATGGTCAAACGGCGTATAAGTCACAGAACACAAGCCCTTATCAATATAATCATTTACGCTTAAACCGTGTGGGTATGATAAATGCTGTATAAGCCTCCAAGAACCATCCTTTTTAGGACATAAGCCAATCGGAGACAATCTTAGATTAAAAAGTGGTATATTGTTAAATGGACCAGCTATTCTTCCCAAATTAATTTCTTTCAATAATTTTTTTGCAACTTCAACTTCATTGCCAAAAACAGAAACTAGATTTTTACAATCAGTAGTCATCCTAGGTCCAGTATAATTTAGACGAAAACCTTCCAAAAATCCCAAATATAATTCTGAAGCAACTGTTTTATTACTATAATTTTCCAGAAACTTGCAAAGAACATCAAATTTAATTGGCGTATTAGCGATTGAATGAACCGTGGAAAGGTGGTCGCTGGAATCTGACAGCTGCCCTTGGATTAGCACTCGAGCCTCGTTGCGAACTGTTATTTGGTTGTCCAGCAGCGAATCTAGGACCACGCCTAAAATTAAAATTTGTCTGAGCACCATATCGTGTACAGTTTACCGATGGGTGAATACCTGAACAACGTAAACAACTATGTGAATAATGACAGTTAGGCCTAGTACAGGATCCATTGTTATAATCATAACATTTATACGCATTA
Organism: Mytilus edulis; assembly: GCA_019925275.1. Taxonomy (NCBI): domain Eukaryota; kingdom Metazoa; phylum Mollusca; class Bivalvia; order Mytilida; family Mytilidae; genus Mytilus; species Mytilus edulis. Next base: position 3,137,585 of record CM034357.1, read on the forward strand.
GTTACAGGGTTTGGATTAAGTTGTGTGCTATCATCATACATGAAGAGTAACCAAAGCTCTAAATCAACTGTTCCCCAGTTACAAGACGGCATTCTTATTTTTTTTAAACGGAATTGCTCGTCATATCTCTTCCAGCCTAAACCGGGAACCCTACTAGCTCCCAGTCGTATGTTACTCATGTATTTCAGAAGCCCTCTTGCCTCTCCCAAATGACTTGACAGGTAAATATCAATGAAAATCAGAAATGCATCAGTCCACTGACTAATACTATTAATCTTGACTGTTGATGCTTTTGGTTTAGATTGTAGAACACCATCTTTTATTATTAAAGTATTAGAATTATCATCAATAGGTACTGGGTTCGACAATAAACAACCCAGATCAATATATTCACCATTTAAGATTTTTTGTCTGATATTGCAAGAAACATTATTACCCAAATCATTGCTGATGCTAGCAATTTCATGTACAGAATTAACATTAGATTCAAAATTTTGAAATGTACCTTGTTCATTGATGGTTTGTGAATACGACTCTTCATTATTCGGTAATTCCACTGAACTGTTAAATGTGGTAGATGGTCCTGATGCATTAGATGTTGTAATTTGCGTCCGTGGCGGCACTACATCATGTTCTGTTTGAGACAGTGCAGCTGTCCTGTCATTATCAGTAACACGGGCTGTTCTCCTTCTTTTAACTCCTTTTCCCCTCGCGACAGTTTTTCCCCTAGGCATCACTAACCTTAGATCAATTTAAATCCTTGAAGATAGCGTTTGCAATATTTGTGATGAGAATGCAAGAGCAGTTAATTTATATGTAGTGTAATAAATTTAGACATGCGCGTCTGCTTTGACCTGTTAATGAACTATTGCTGGTCTTCCTCTGATAACGCGATTTAATGGTCGAGCCCTTTAAATCGAATTAATTAACCTTTTGATCCACCCAATTTTGATAGATTCTATATATTTATCTATGTTAATCATTTTTAAACCCCCATCTAGTTCACGAAAACTTAGTACTGTGCGTTTAACCTTTTCTCTTTTGCTTTTCCATAAAAAATTATAGATAATTTTTTTAAATTTAATAATATATTCTTTTTCAATATGTGAAACAGACGCTAAAAAGGTAATGTTTGGTATGATCAATGATTTGATAACTGTTATTTTACCGATCATTGTTAAATGCCTTTTCTCCCAATTTTTTATGATCTTTTCAGACTTTTCTATTTGTTTTTCTGCATTTAGTTTTTGGCATTCATTTTTGTTACAACCGAAAAAAATTCCTAAACATTTCACTGGTTTGTTTGTAAAGTTGATATTTTCATATTTTTCTTTGCAATGTTTGTGTTTTCCTAACCAAATTCCTTCTGTTTTTGATCTGTTTAATTTAAGCCCTGACAAAGTGCCAAAAATTTCAATCATGTTTAATACTTTTGAAATGTCTTGTTTTGTTTTTAAAAAAAGTGTGGTGTCATCTGCAAGTTGACTGATTTTTAAAGAATGTGTTTTCCCATCTATTTTGATTTCAAATCCTTTAATATTATTGTCTTGTCTTATTCTACATGCTAATATCTCGACAGCAATAACGAAAATTAAAGCACTGCACGGACATCCTTGTCTAATCCCTCGAAAAATGTTGAGGGGTTCAGATATCCACCCATTATTGATCACTGAGCTTTTAATATCTGTATACATAGTTTTTATCCATTTGAGCATAGAATCTTGAAAGCCAAATTTTTTTAATGCTGAGAACATGAAATCCCATTCTAAAGAGTCGAATGCTTTTGAAAAGTCTAAAAATAATAATGCTCCTTCTATATTAAATTTTTCTGCATAATCAATTATATCCAGGATCTGTCTAATATTATAACCTATATATCTATTTTTAACATACCCATTTTGATCTTCATGGATAATTTTTGGTAAGACATTTTTAATGCGCTGAGCTAATGAATATGCTATTAATTTTGTATCAATATTTAATAAAGTAATTGGTCTATAGTTATCTAAACTCAGTGGATCATTTTTTTTTATGGATAAGAGAGATAACTCCTAATTTCTGAGAAGTTGTTAACTCCCCTTTTTTATATGAAAAATTAAATGTGGATACAATGAATTCTTTTAGTTCTTCCCAAAATGTTCTATAAAATTCTACGCTTAAACCATCAATTCCAGGTGCTTTGTTCAATTTCATCTTAAAAAGTGAATCTGTACATTCATCTATAGTTAATTTTCCTTCCATAATATCACTCTCTTGTGTTGTTAATTTATGATCAATATTTGTATCATTAATATAATCATTTATAGATTTTATATCTGGATTTGTACTTTTATAAATATCTTTATTAATTTTAAAATATCCTTTCCCTTTTGATTGTGATCTCCCTTTCAACTTTAGTGATATAGCTTGGTGGTCTGTGTGAGATATAAGTGCAGGTCTTATATCTGCTGAGTATATATGTGATCTTATTTCTGGGCATATAAGAAAGAGATCTATGCGAGAGGCTTCATTTATATTGTTTTTGCGTCTCCATGTAAATTGTGTATTGTTACTATGTGTCTCTCTCCAAATGTCTATCAACTTTAGTGTTTTAATTAGATTTTTTAAACTGTTAACTGGTTTTTGTGTTTTTTTATTTGTGCTGTATTTTTTTCTGTCAATAATTGATAGCGTATCATTCATATCTCCACCAACAATTACCATCCCTAAAAAGTAAAATCACAAAAATACTGAACTCAGAGGAAAATCAATTCGGAAAGTCCATAATCACATGGCAAAATCAAATAACAAAACGCATCAAAAACGAATGGACAAGAACTGTCATATTCTCTGATATCATATCCTTTACTTTTTTGAAAAAAACATTTCTGTTCTTTTGTAAATTTGGAGCATAAATATTCACTAAAGTATAAATGCTATCTTTAATTTCTACATTAAGCAAAATTATTCTCCCTTCTTTATCTTGAAATTTATCAATAAATTTATATTCTATTTGCTCATTAATATAAATTGACACCCCTCTTGATTGTGAATTACCATAGCTATTATATATATCACCTTTGAATTCTTCATTCAAATCTTTCTCTAAATTAACAGTGAAATGGCTTTCTTGTATAAATAAAATATTACAATGTTGATACTTCATCCACATATGAAGTCTTTGTCTTTTATCTTTTGATCCTAGTCCCTGACAATTCAATGAACATATATGTACAGTTTCACTCATTATTTGTCATAAGTGTTTTAATAATAATACAATGTTTACCCAAATCTAATGTTAACAACATAATAATAATATATTCAAAGTTAATAAGCATTTTTGTAAATCTATATATTATACACCTTCTACATATACTTGTTAATTTAATAAAAAATATTTCATTATGTAAGCAATCCATATACAAACTGTAAACTATTCTATTAATGTGTATCTCATAATATTGTGACATTGTACTAATTGTTGTTTTATTGTCTATTTTCAGTCGGTGTTCGACCTTGCCTTTAAAAATAGGTTGACCCAATTTCACCTGTGAGGAATTTAAATGCCACATGAAGTTCTTAATTGGCCTAGTAGAAAATTTATGTGATAGTGGATGTGTAAAAATACGTAATCCATGTGTTTTGGAAACTTTAAATCTGCACGTATTATTCATGGATTTACATTGGAATACTAGAACTGTGTGAACACGTGTTACTATATTATGGCCAGTGGTTGGCTAAAAATAGAATTGGACTTTCCCTTGCTATACATCTTGCACATAGCGAAGATTTGCGATACATGCTATCACATTTGATAACAAATGCGTTTTCAGTGAATATTTTAATTATTTTCACAAGGAATAATAAGTATTGGAAAAAATGATTAATTATCAACTTCATATTAAGAATTATGTTTCTGCCAGAAAAAGAAGATTCTATTGTGCTTTTTATAGCATACATATACCATATAGGAATAATTTCCTTTTTCACAACAAACATTTCTTTGACTTTCAATTTGTCATTTCTTTTTGGATGTATGCAATCTGTAATCACATCACATTTATGTTTTTGGTTTTTTTTCAATAATTATAATAAAAATAATAAAAATTATATACATTTTGTACATTTGTTTTTTAAATATTATAATGCATAAATTTTGATACAACTATAATATGATACAGTCTTGCACTACTTTTTATTTGTCTTTTGTGCAGGACCTGTACGTTTGTGGTATTCATCTGTGGGGGTCGTCGCATTTCTTTTGTCGGTCTTATTTGTAGGCGTATGATTTTCAGGGTGTACAGTACCAGGTGTTCCATGGAAATATTGGCTAATACCTCCTTGTGGTGCATTTTTTCTTAGGTTTCTTATCCCGACTTTCTTTTTAGGCCCTTTATTTTTTTCACCTAGAGTCTCTTCTGCAGTTGTTTTTTTTTCTTTTTCACTTTCGTCTACACTGGTATTTATGTTTGTGGATGTTTGTTTTTTTTCTAGTGGAACCATAGATATTTGGCTGACTGTGTTTTCGTCTGGTTGCGGTACAGATTTGGATTGTGGCTCTTGATTATCTACTCCAGTTTCATCGCCATCAGAATTTTGGTCATGTGTATCATCAACTTCACTAAGAGGAGAATCACACTCTGCCTGCCGGTGTCCCTCTTTATGGCATTGACGACACACCCAATCGTTAGGACATTGTGCATATTTGTGTCCCTTCTGAAGGCATTTATTGCAAGATATTTCATATTGTCCTGTATGATTGTCTTGCCCTTGATGTAAAACTAAAGCTTTGTATTTGCCTATAAGTAGTGTTCTAGGTAAGGGTTTACTAAGTGGCGCGACTATTGCAATTCTGTCGCCAGTTTGGCAATTGGTTACTAGACCATCTACCCTCAAACTTTCTCTATATAATTTAAAGATGTCACATCCATTAAACTCAAGACAGCGCTCTATCTGTCCATCTTCTGCTGAACATGGAATGTTTTTTACCCTAACTTTAATGTATTCTGGATATATAATTTCATTAATTAGTAAGTCTGAGAATAATGGATGTCTTCTAGAATCAAATTTCATACTATACATGTACTTATCATCCCAAAACAAGTGAGATCAACCCCAATTTTTGTAAATGAAACATCGATGGCCCAAAAAAACCGCGACAGTACGAGACGATAACAAACAGTATATTTACTAAATACAACACAGCAAAAACCCTAAAATGAAATAGGAATTAAGCTGGTGAAACTACGTTTTATATTTACATTGTTATGTGTATTCCTTTATAGATCAGTGAGTTCCGGAAGTTGATGGGAGAACCAGAAATATTTCAGAAGGAAACAACAATATACTGGATACATTTAGACCTGTACAGCCATGTTACAACGCAAAATTTCACTGAGCTGTCCTCGTAGGGGAAAGTACTATTATGGACAAAGTCATCGACGAGCAAACGAATACGGTTGTATCAACCATGGATATGGGAAACACAAGAGCCATAAGACGTATTATAATCATGCATCTGAATCCAGTAGCTGTCTATGGGTTGATTGGTATAGAAACCAATGAGTTAATGAGAGCTGAGCTATTACAAAATGCAACATCATTGAAATATTGCTTAGTTATTATCAAAAACTTCCGTGAACATATATTCTGTTTTGTTGTAGTTTTTCCACCATGAAGCATTGTTCGTCAACCGACAATGGCCAATGTTAACAACTATTTAAATAACAGGTCTTCGCGGGGTTAACAGAATTCAAAATGACCTAATGTAGTCAGGATCATGGTCAGAAAGCTAAATGAAAAAGGGATCTACAACTTACACCCATTTAAATAAAATGTACGATAACTGTTTAACATACAGCGGCAAACAATTAGTACATGCATATTCAGGAATATTCCATTTCATTGTGAGATAAAAGTACCTTACACTTATACTAATATAAAAGAAGTTGATTATTCGTATAAAAAATAAATAAGAACGAAGATGTCAGCAACATTTAACAATTACAGTTCACGTAAAGCATTCTACAATAAATTGAATCTTTTTCATAAAGTAATCTATAAAAGCCAAAATCAGTACATTTGTAGAACAATCTAAGAACAAAATCGAAATGGCTTCATTTATAACGAAGAGCATATGAGATCACCCGCGTGTTTGGTGGGGTTCGTGTTACTTAATTTTCAGTTTTCTATGTTGTGTTTTACGTCCTATTTCTTTTTAGCAATTACGTTGTCAGTTTATTTTCAATCTATGAGTATGAATGTCCCTCTGGTATCTTTCGCCTTTCTTTTGCTTTCTTTCTTGTGTGTGGATTCATTTATCATTAATGTTTTTTCTCTCCCTTTATTAGACACTTAAGTTTACTTTGATAGTTTACATATAGATGTATAATAGACGAATATAGCACAGCATCGCTAAGTGTAGTGTACCATTATGCCCGTAACTTTAAAAATATTGTTCATAGCTATTACTATGTATGTGCACTGCCTTACCCCTTCAGACATTCATTATCACTTCAGACACAATCATTGCGTGGCGGGTTTTTCTAAAGTGTGCACCACATTTGGTTATGTTATTTCGAATAGATAGAAAAAATATAACAGTCATTCCTTATCCATTGTTATGATTTAATTCTAAATTCCATTTAAACCGGCGTAAATCATGAAAATACGTTGAAGATGTCATGGTCACATGACAAAATTATGTCTATGAGATGATAAACAAAACCATGACAGTCATTCAGACGACTCGTTACATCTAGAATTAAATTATTCAGTAATAACGTTAACATCGTGATTCATATCAATACAGTTCCATTTCTTCTATTTCTGGTTTTTACGTAGATTTATCGGAAACAGCACAGTCATGTCATCAACATCTACCAGAACACGTGGTTGTGGTGATAGGGGTAGATGTAGAGGCAGATGGAGCTCAAATAATAACGAATCCTGATCCAGCAGATATGTTGGACAGACAATCCAACCTGAATCACAATGTTATGTTGTTCCATCAAACTTAAGATAACGATGTTTTAGTGAACGATAACAGAGATTACACAGATGTATCAAGCCTGGCTGAGTTGTAAGGGAAAAAGGACAAGAGTTCTAAATTACATACAGACAAACAAAACCTTGAAAGCTTTTATATATTTTTTGTGAAAATGACAATAAGCATGATGGTCGTAATATGAACGTAGTCAGGTCGTAAGAAGAGCGTGATGAGGATGGCACGGGCGTGCTAGAATCGTACTATGGTCTTGAAAAGCGTGTTATAAACATGGTATAGTCGTAGTGGAAGCGTAGTTGGGTGGCAGTGAGAACGTGATGGTCGAAGTGAAGTCGTTATAACGTTGCTTTGCGATCGTAGCGAAGTTTCACCGAAATGAATAAAACTTTCGCTACGCTGGAACAGCGACCTTAGCGAACTTACCACGACCTTACTGCGCTCTCGCTACGCTTCTTCTACGACTTCATTTTGACACGACCGTACCACGATTTTTTTAACATATTCAAAGCTAGCCACTCTTATCACTATCATGAAAACCTCACCACGACCGTGATACGACCTTACTGCGATCTACACGATCGCACTACAATCGTCAAAATTTGCATTTTTATACATATCGTAGTGCGATCATAGCCTAGTATGACTGCGGTACAATATATGAAATGAGATATCTCTAAATTCGAATTAAAGAGTACAACGGCATGTAATTATTTGTCAGATGCTGTTTCAATATATATTAAAAATATATTGTCCATGTATATGCCATGATATTCCGTCTTTATGTTAAAATGCAGAAACTATAGTCTATTCATTATTTCAAACATAAGTATGCCATAGATTGTCAGTTAAGAGACAGTCGTAAATTACCATATCTATTACTTTTTATTTAGATTTTTCATATAAATTATTATCTTTATTGAGTTTCAGTCAAAAGAAGTATAAAATAAGTTGACTGGTGTAGCATCGACTTTAGATGTCAGTTTGGTCTGCTAATCCAATTTTGTTCAATATATAACGCAACTCTAAACAACTGTCATATAAGTTTGATGTTTAGCTAGCTATAAAACCAGGTGTAACCTACACTTTTCTTCGGAAAATGGGTATCTGTTATAAATGTAGACTGAATATTACCAAGCCCTGTTTGGGATCTATGCAGACAAAAAAAAACATTTTGTTTTCGTGCAACAATATATTTAATATACTATTTTATGCGCTCAATATATATTTTGTTGGCTCAAAAAATTTTATAGTGATCACAATCATTTTATGACTTGGAATCGGTGGTACTTACTATTATAAATGAGATGGAAAGAAAGATCTTGTGAAATAAACTTTTATTTGTACACCGCTAAGTCTTGCCCTGTCCCGTGCACGTCTTAGTGAAGTTCAACTAGACTTGTCAAATAATGGTATAGATACTAAGATCTTAATAAAGTCATTTTATGTCTGGTTAAATCCTGCGTCTATATACATGAAGAACAAGTAACTTATGTATCTAATACGCAAGCATCCTCTTTTATGGGTAGCTTATTAAAACTAAAAAGCTTGATAAATAGTTACTGGTATAAGTTAATGTCTGTTGATTTCAACACATTTTAAAATTTACAATAAGCACTTTATACACTCATGAATTGTCTGATTAAAATCATATATAAACTGGTGGCACCAACTGGTAAATATAATATACCTAAGCAAACTCTAAAATATTCTGTAGATGGACATGATTATATATGTGAAGTCCTGGAGCGAAGGCATAGGTTGGACCCTAGTCTAGATTTTTTTTTTTTTTTTTTCAGACTGTAAGAAATGTTATTGTGTTGTTGGCTCATAGATACAATCTCCTTTTAATGGTCTTATAGACAGTAACCTAGCTCCGTTTCAGAATACTTGTTAATTTTGCAGGCTGATGATTCTTATCAAAAGATACCCTTCCAATGTCGAATAAACATATAGAAGTCAATACCAGTGGCTGCTTAGTACTTATAGTCTTTTGGTTGAAGGAAAATGTCAGAGTAGAATTCTTAGGATTGTCGGCTACTTTTGAAGTATTGAAAAGGCGTGTCCCATTTATTAGATAATCCAATCCCTCTTTAAAATGGCCAACAACAAAGATTAAAATAGTTATCAAAGGTACCAGGATTATAATTTAGTACGCCAGACGCGCGTTTCGTCCACATAAGTATCAGCACTGACGCGCATATCAAATATTCATAAAGCCAAAGAAGTACAAAGTTGAAGAGCATTGAAGATCCACAATTCCAAACAGTGGTGCCAAATACGGCTAAGGTAATCTATGCCTGGGATAAATCAAATTTATAAGTATCTAGGTTGTGATGAAGTCGACTTTTTCATCCATACCCTCTTTACACTATTTTGCAAATTGTACAATTTTAGAATGTGCTGAATCAATTGACAATCACCGATTTTTTTTAATTCTAACTAGTTGTAAACATGAACAGCTATTAGCGTACTGATATGCAATTTCTGTAATTGGAAAATGTGCAATTTCTCGTTAGATGATATGCTCTATAACAATAAGTATTTCGAAATAGACAGAATTTGCAACAAAACTCTGAAATTGTCCGTACACAAATTTATATATTTATTTATAAACTAAGCCTTCTAAAATATAATAGTCTGAGGAATAGTCTGTTGCATCTTTGTTTTCCACAAAAGACAACAAAACTTTGACACACACAGTAGTAGCTAAAAATTATCAAATAATTGTGGCTGTATTTTTCAGGAGGGAGCAGAAAAGATTATAAAGATCTTAGAAAATTTGTCTGCTTTCGTTTCCTAATAAATGTCTTCGTCTTGTCAATCTTCTATGTATATCGTCTCCTTCTTTAAAATATTCTTCCCTTTCTTCATCTTCGATAGTATTCTGTTTTTATTGAAAAGATGCATTTAAATAGAGTGAACATTTGAAATTCAAAGTTCTCATATAAATGTATTGAGCCATAAGAAACATCTTATGGAGTTTGGTAGTACATTATGATTGCATTTATTTGAGCTCATCACTATATATCCAATCTGAACTATAATCCTTCTTAAAATTACATACTATTATATGTTAGGCTGAAGAGGGATGCATGAAGTTCATGAAAAGCATAGGGGAAAACAAAATAGATACCAACAAGCGTGAAAAAGGGTTTGAAAGTTCGTTAGTACCCACGCGTTGTGTTATCTGATCCACTCTTTGTTGATAACATCCTTGCACTGATTACACAATTACCAGTATGTGTATGAATAGAAATTATAGATATTATAAAAGTGACCTAGTGTATTTACCTACATTTAACTTGAAAATGTATTTAGTATAGTTTATTATATTAAGCAGTACGTACTTCGGTATTAACATAATTGCATGGTATCATTCTTGCACTATTAAACAAATATCAGTATGTATATATAGATAGTAGTTTTGAACTAAACAGTTTAGCTATTTTTCAATTTTGCAAATGGTAATATTCTTAGTTCACCTTCTAGTTGTTAAATGAAATTATCTATTATACATTTATAATAAATTTGGATCTGGTTTTTAACCTACAATTTTCTATATTCTCTAGTATAAAGACAAAATTGACTTTACGAGGTTTGTTAACAGATTGAAAATTATTTGATTTTAAGCTTTTGTTAGCAGGGATTTTTTTATTCTTTTAAGAAGAATTTTTAAAAAGGTTGATTTGAGATTCTTATTTCATCACAGTATGTGTATTGAATCCAAAACACATATCTGATTAAAAACACCTACATATCAAAACATCTACATATCAAAACATCTACATATCAAAACATCTACATATTAAAACATCTACATATCAAACGATCTACATATTAAAACATCTACATATCAAAACACCTACATATCAAAACATCTACATATCAAAACAGCTATGTATCAAAACATCTACATATCAAAACATCTACATATTAAAACAGCTATGTATCAAAACATCTACATATCAAAACATCTACATATTAAAAAACCTACATATCAAAACACCTACATATCATGTAGAACGTCCTTATGAAAATAGTAATTGTGGTCTAAATAAAAGAATCTGCATTTTGTTACTAGTATATAAGACAGTTTTCAAAACAGGATCTGCTGTTCGTCTATTCCTGCTTATTAGGAGTACGCTTTATATGTTTGCGCAATCACAAACTTATCTGATATAACCGTCCGTTGACTCTGGATTGTATCATTTTATGACATAATGCAGACATTGCAAATCAAGTAAATGCAACAAAAGAGTTGAGAAAGCTTGCAATCGGTGAAATTGCAGGAAACAGTTTACTTTTTTCCGTTGATTTTGTTGTCTAAAGAACACATACGTCAATTAGTTCCCCATATATCGCACCAGTTATAAGCCCTATTTTACTTCTTTTAGATGAATAACATTAATAATCGAGCAAACAGAACGTTATATAAAAATAAAACTGAAACAAATCCATCCAATCTATTACACTAATTTAAAGACTGTTGTTTGTTCTTTGGTCGTCTTTCGGTTTTGCTTCATCATTGTCAGATCGTTTTCGCATCTCCTTTAAAAAGCGTCTGTCCATCAATATTCATCGAAGATTTGACAAAGTAATTGACTATGTATAAAACATTTACCACAGTCTTAACCTAATGATAGACTATGTTGATCTAGAACAGAGAATGTCTTTTCTCTCGTATCTGCAACAATTGTCAATAGCTTAGCAAAAAGATAGAACGATCAACAAATGTAAAAATGCCATTCACAGCAATAAAAATTTGAAAATGACGTAACAATAGTGTGGTACAAATTATTGATTGCCACAGGATAATAGAAAATTATGTGATTCACCTGTTATTCTACTGCGTGTATTTCTTCTGCGTTCATAATATAGCCTACGACAACAGTTTCATTTTTATCAAGTGGACACATCAAATTGAACTGTTCCTATCTGATGATCACGATTTAACGTAGATCGTATCTGAAAACTGAATTGCCCTAATGTTTTATCTGACGGCTGTTAAACAGGAACTATTTAATTAAGGAATTATGACATTCAATCTGTTACATGGTTTTCACATCTCAAGTAAATTTTCACGAAATGTTGAAAGTTGAAATGAAGTCGTTAGGTATATTACTGTTTTTCTGCTTAGCAACAATGCTTTTGCAAACCACTGAGGCGAATGATGGAGAAAAAGATAATAAAGGTAACCTTCTAAATGTGTTGAAATATTTCAGTAGGGTATTTGAAACAAGATTTCAATTTCCATATTTACTCACTAATATAATCATTGTAATAGTAGTATTATTTTTAAGGCTAAAATTTTCATGTAGAATCTTCTGTATATCAGAAGATAAAAGACTATATAAAAAGACAGATAAAAAATAATTATCTTGCAATCATAAGTAAAGTTTCTCATATTTACCTTACTTGATTTTAAACATCAATAATGATAGTAAAACAAAACCAGAGAATACATATTAACCTCTCTTCTATTATTTTAGGACCTAGCTGGGAATATAATCAAGGAGGAATTCGTAAGTACATAATTTTTACAACAACCCAATAGGTAACGTTAATTCCTGATGTTAAAATTAAGTACAAATGTGCATACACAATTTGTAAAGCCGTATGCCATTATTAGTTTCTTTGGAAAAAAAACCATGAGATATTATTAGACATTTGAGAAAATTAACAAATGGATTCTCGAGACATAATCTTGCATACATTTACACTGTTTGAGCATAGTAAATGTTAACAGATCATCGGAAATCTATTTCACTATATCGAAATTGTTTTAAAATGCTCCGCTCATTACTGCAGATAATTATAAGAGCCATGCTAATTAATGTCGTGTTCTTAACGTTTTTCCCACGTTTTTTTTATTAAAATAAAGTTATCATATTGTGTAAGCATATTATATTTTATAACTAGTTTACATTGTATTCATCTCATTGTTATTAAATCAGTTTACTAAAATGCTATCCTTGTATTATAGCGCCACCATTTTGGTCTTGCTTAACAGATTATGAAATGTGTGCTGGTACAATGCAGTCTCCTGTTAATATTGAAACACATCACGTGGTCAAAAACAACAAGATTGGCAAGTTTTATTTCTCAGGACTTCGAAAAACAGCAGGAATGAAAATGGAGCTGAAAAATTATGGTCATGGAGGTATATGGATTTGAACTTTATTATAATTTTTAATCTATTGTTTTTATAGCATTTTCGGTAAATTTACTCCATTCGTTTGGTTGATCAGATGTTTTTATAATCTGTAAATTTTCTCGTCTCCCACCAGACCCTCAGATTTGTCTTCCTTGTTTTTTATAATAAAAAAATTAGATACTTTCATTTTACTTTTATATATACAGACTTTATCTAAACTTTTATCAATACAAACGAAGAGTCTTGGTTCAAGTATGTATTTCTCAAATTATAGCTACGTTAATATTTCTTTATCATATGTTTAGTAGTAAATACAGTAGTTTTGAATATTTGATAAATAGCCTGCTGTTTAATCCATATCGCGCAACTTTGATGCGCACCCTTTATCTCATACCCTTTATCACACCCCTACGCTTTATCGCATACCCTTTATCACACCTTTACCCTTGATCACACCCCTATTTTTTTTTTTTACATAGTCAGTTTATATTTATGTAAGCTTAAGAAATATTTTTCCGCAAAATAGGTACGGTCATTCTGGCGTGACGCAATTTATTGAATGACGTCATTGTTTGGTATGTACATGTGACGTCACGAATGTCAAGATTTCATATTTTTTGGCACACTAAACTCAACTATACAAAATACAAAACGCACAAAAAAATACACAATAATAAACAATTTTTTTTTTAAAACAACAGCACGCAAATTGTAAGGTAACCCAGGTCCTTTGGATAAGTAATTGTGCGGTTCTTTTAAGGCTTTTAAAACAAGACAAAAGTAGAACTGAAGGTAAATAGTTATCAAAGGTACCAGGATTATAACCTAGTGAACAGTTCATATAATATAACTCTCCTGTTGAAATATATGATAAAGCGTATAAAACATGGCAAAATCCGTATCATATTCCGTATCACCCTCGACCAATTTCATCCCTCGGGCCTAAAGGCCCTTGGGCTGATATCGGTGTCTCGGGATGATACGACATATGATACGGATTATGCAATGTATTATTCTCTATTTATTAACTTAGAAATCATGTTAAAATCATTTTCCATGCTAATTTTATTTTTTTAATGTTATGATATTTATTTTTATAATATTCATTGATATAGTATTTATTTTCATAATAATTATTTTTATAATATTATTTTTTTATTATATAATTTGTTTTATAGTTAAGGTAGAGTTTCCCGAGGTTCAGTCAATAATTGATGGTGGCGGCCTCAAGGGATCCCACAAACTTTTAGGGATTCATTTTCATTGGGGCGGTAACAGTCAGAGAGGTTCAGAGCATACAATAAATGGAAAACAGTTTGCTATAGAAGTACGTATACACAATTGGCCACTTGTAACTGGTTGGTTTTTATTTCATTACGATAAGTATCAGTCTGTGTTTTTTATATAATCCTGGTACCTTTGATAGCTATTTTACTAAATAAATCAACCTGAACCAAAGCTATTAAGTGTTCAAATACATTAATAAAGTATTTAAAAAATCATAACGTAGCAAAACATAATTCCCGTAAAAAAGTCGTTTTGAAATAAAAAACTTGGATAGTACTTATTTTTGGATTTTCAGTTATCCAAATCAAATTTTCGTGTCACTAGTAATGCTCGTGATTTCAGTACAATTTAGCTGCATAAATTTATATATTCTAGGCCCATTTTGTGTTTTCTCCAACAAAAGATGGAACAAAACATTTTGCCGCAGTGATTGGAGTACTGATTTATGTAAGTCAATTTTTTTTTATTCATATTTTATGACTGCATGGTAAAAGAGGTTCTTGACAAGGTATTTTTCGTTTAGTCAATAATCAGTTTCGTATAACTGCTAAATGTTTACATGTCATCCTAGCGTACAGTTCTAAATGTTGTATGCCTTACAAACAAAAGAAAGAAAGCGGTCTATTTATTTATCAATTTTTTGTAGAGTGTGCACTTGTGGTCGTACTGCATGAAAAGTACGGAAGTTAAAATACAAATGAGAAAAGGGAACAGGCTATGTACCAATGGAAATTTGGTTTTGCAAAATGTCACCTTCAGCCCTTAAAGACTACCGTTAAGGAATTTGGATTGTGCAAAAGAGATAACAACCCGACCAAATAGCTGGACTCACCAGAAAGCAGCAAATAAGTCTTATACACAGCGAGAAAATCCTGTATCCGGAGGCAGGCCCCAGTCGACCCCAAAGAAAACAGTGCAATAGCTCTTCTTTATATATTATTGTCGGTTTTTTTTTTATTAACAGTAACACGATTGAAAAAGTAAATAAACAAAAATACCAGACTCCAAGAAAAATAAAGAAAGTCTTTCATCAAATTGCAAAATCAAAAGCTCAAACCTATTGGACGAATCAAAAACAACAGTCATATTCCTGACTAGATGGTACACGCATTTCCTTTTGTAGAAAATTATGGATTAAACCTAGTTGAATAGCTAGCCAAACTAACTTGTAGACTGTTCTTAGCAATTAACATGAATTAATATTGTCGTTACAGGCTGGAACTTACAATCCAAATTATGAACGTATAGTTTCTAAGCTAAAATATGTAACAAATATTGTTAAGAGAACATGGCATAAATCAATTTTGAACTGTAACAACAGTAAATAATTATAGTGAATGGACATGGTTTGATCCTTAATCCTTTGATTTTCCACAGGAAGGGAGAAGAATGAGTTTTTGTCCTAGCGGAATGTTCACCCTCTCTTTTAGGGAGTTTAGCTTATATGTTTGATGCCGACTTTGTCGCGCTGAAATGTTTTTTCACCAACTGTACATAATGTGTTTTTGAATTTTGTTAGCTAAATATCCATTTGTTTTTTCTGTCTTGGGACAGTCTATTTATTCGGTCCTAAAACATGCCAGAATATTCGATCAAAACAATCTTTCTGTACGTATTAAGGTAGCAATACACAGTTAGGAAAAAAACTTAAAATTGACACTCATGATTTTTAAACACCCTTTTTCCCCTCCTGTCTAACAAATAAGGCTTAATATTTGTGTTATGCATGTATATATTTATAGAAAGAAAATCTTCCATAGATTTGATTTCTAATGGTCATAATGGTAAAATGTAATCTCTTTGTGTGTAACCATGGCAACAATCTGCATTTCTTTGATACAAAATATAGCAAAAAAGGGGGCTGAACATGTCACAAAAGTCTCCAAAATTTGGTCCAAAGGAAAATTTCTATCAATTACAGTGATACCTTTCCTAAAACCATAGGTTTATATCTATCAAGTGGTCCAAAAACAATCATATGCATTTTTGCTCGTTTTTCCATAAATTGAATTGAAAAGATTGAGCTCAAAATCTTTGTTGATAAACACTACAATAAATTATGGACATATGGGCGGTACTGATAGGAAAAAACCGACTGTCAACAGATAAATGGCCGATAAAACATGATAAAACAATCTTAATGTTCATATGAACCCACTAAGAAGGCTATATTATTCTTCAATTATCTAAAAATCAATTTCATTTTACAAAAACTTTCATATTTAAAAAATTCACTATGGCCATAATGCGAAACGAAACTTTTACCTGTGTATTGCCACCTCAAGGATTAACATTTTTTTTTCCAATTCCACTTTAAGAGAGGGACGAAAGATCCCAAAGGGACAGTCAAACTCATAAATCTAAAACAAACTGACAACGCCATGGCTAAAAATGAAAAAGATTTAAATTGATTTCTGTTTTCTGCTAGCTAAAACGAGCAAATTGCAATTTGGCCTGCTAGTTTTGAAAATCGGTTGAGAAATAAATATTTTATGAAGGTTAGTAGTTGACACTGAAATGCAACAAAAAACTGATTTTATAAAACATGCCATGTCAAAGTGCATTTTCTCCTTTTTAGTCAAATTTCAAAATCTATACCTTCTGTGCTTGTCTATTCTTGTTAAAAAAAACTTAAATGAACCTTAACAGAAGGCAAATTTTACAAGTTAAAGCTATTTTAAAGCTCTAGAATGTTAATTTTGTTGTGTATTAGCATAAAATTTGGTAAATACTGAATGTATTTATAACAGCGGGAACAAATAAAGGCTTAATTCATGCTAAATTGTGACTTTATACTTGCTAAAATAATAAATTTGATTTAATCGCATGAAAAAATATAAAGCGTTCCCTTCTAATGTTTCTACAAAACGCGCAGTCTTCTTTTCCAAGGGGTAGCCAATAAAGTATCAATTTATGACCGAACCTAGTCTTTGTGTCAAAATGTCTAAATTGGTTGCTAAGGACAATAAACAACAAAACTAACATATATTGTCATATTTAAGGATATTTCTCCCTCAGAATTGTATCTATAATCTAAATATCAATAGATTTGTCGTATGATTCGTCTAAGTAAAAGCAATTCTTTGCTTTGTCAAATGCCATAAGGTAGCAATACACAATTAGGAAAAAACTTAAAATTGATATAATAATTTTTTAAACACCCTTTTTTCCCTCCTGTCTAACAAATAAGGCTTGATATTTGTGTTATGCATGTATGTAGTTATAGAACGAAAATCTTCCTTAGATTTGATTTCTAATGTGTCATTTCTTTGATACAAAATATAGCAAAAATGGGGGCTGAACATGTCACAAAAGTCTCCAAAATTTGGTCCAAAGGAAAAATTTAATCAATTACAGTGATACCTTTCCTGAAACCATAGGTTTATATCTATCAAATTGTACAAACAAATCATATGCATTTCTGCTCGTTTGTCCATATAATTGAATTGAAACGATCGAGCTCAAGTTTTTTGTTGATAAACACTACAATAATTTATGGACCTATGGGCGGTACTGATTGGAAAATACGGACTGCAAACAGATTAATGGCTTATAAAACAATCTAAATGTTCATATAAACCCACTAAAAAGGCTATATGATTCTTCAATTATCTAAAGATCAATGTTATTATACAAAAACTTTCATATTTAAAACATTCATAATGCGAAACTAAACTTCTAACTGTGTATTTCTACCTAATACTTTTTTACAGGTGACAAGACAGTCCTGGACAACGTCACAGTCATGGATCTGTTTCCGGAAACTACTCGTTGTTGGTACCAATATTGTGGAAGTTTAACCACACCGCCATGTACGGAGACAGTTATATGGACTGTGTTTGAACAAAGTATTAGTATGTCAGAAGACCAGGTAAATTTAAATATATATTTTTAAACGAAAAAGATACAACGTGTGATCACATTATCAAGACTTTTAGGAATTTTGATTCTCAATGCTCTTCAACTTCGTACTTTATTTGGCCTTTTTAACTTTTTTGGGATTAGAGCGTCACTGATGAGTCTTATGTAGACGAAACGAGCGTCTGGCGTATATACAAAATTTAGTCCTGGTATCTCTGATTAGTTAATTTTCATTGCTTTTGAATAATAGGAAGGAAATTTATTAATGTTAAAACAATACAGCAGTTAAAGAGATATTATTGATACAAACATATCTCTGCATGGGTACAAGAGAGGATTATACAGATTCTTTCATCTACTGGTGTGAATTAGTCACTATTATAACACGTATACCTTTTTTAAGTGTGAGAACATTGAAAGTGTTCTAGGTGACCCAAACGATACCAAAACGAGGCATGGCAAATAGCAAATGGCAATTTTACTAAAAACAAAAAAAGTTAAAACTCTTTGATAAATCAAAAAAGAGGGATTTAGCTGGTCAAACTGCGAATTATATTTACAGTGTAATGTGTTTATCTTTTAGATCAGTAAATTCCGGAAGTTGATGGGAGAACCAGAAATATTTACAGAAGGGAACAACAAAATAGTTGATACATTTAGACCTGTACAGCCATTATTACAACGCAAGGTTTCACTAAGCTGCCCTAGTAAGTACTATTATGGACATAGTCATCCAAAGGCAAACGAGTACGGTTGCATCAACCTTGGATATGGGAAACAAAAAAGTCATAAGACGTACTATAATCATATCTCTGGAAGCAATAGCTGTCTATGGGTTGAATGGTATAGAAACCAATGAGATATTGAGAAATGAACTAATAAAAAAAGCAACATGATATATACAATCTTGCATAATTATGATTAAACATCTCCAATTCATAGTCTGTTTTGTTGTTATTTTTTGAAGCACGTAGCATTGTTTATCAGGCAACCACGACCTTGTCTTTTTTGCTATTTTGATTAGTGATCTTGACGCTAGTGAATAATAATTAAAAAAATAAATATAACGAATGCAAATATTGGACATATAAACAAATGATGACCAATTTATAAAAAAAGTTAAAAATATTCAAAGTGATAGAGAACCAGGAAAGCTAACAAAAACAAGGAAATACTTACTTCCAGACTCATTAAAAATTGTTCGATATTTGTTTAAACCAAGCAAAAAACAATTACTTCATGCATATTGAGGAATACACCAGTTCATTGCCAGTTGTCAGTTCTTTCCTTTGTCATACACTTATACTATCCAAAAAAAAGAGATCAATTATGCTAATACGTCAACTATCTATAGAACAATGGAGGATAATGTCAACAACTGATGGTCTCTTACGGGATTCAAAAAATAAGTTGAATCTATTCCGTGAAATAAGCTATAAAGCCCAATATGAGATCGGGTTTTTAAACAATTCAGAAGTGGAAAAATGGCTTGAATTATAAAAAAAAACAAATATGGCAGACGACAACTTACGAGAAGCACTTTAGTAAACTATTGTCGAATTATGTCTATGTTTCTACCAATTGATAAATTAGAATTGTCCTAAACTTATAGTTGATACATGCGATATTCTTTCAATTACTCTTTACCAATTCAGTAGAAAGAAGAATAACTTATTCTATGGAAATCAATATTTCAACATTTTTTTCTCAGATTATAATTTTTAAATTGTTGAATTGAAACAATAGGAACACATATGTTAATCCGTTTTTTTTTCTAATTTTGCTTTGCGGTATATTGTTAACAAAAGAATAAACACACCCCAAAACAGTTGGCGAGATTTATGAAACACAATTAAATAAAAATCCATAAAAAGTCCTGGGCAACTTGAAACATCAGTTTTATTCAAATTATGTAAACTTGTGTATGGGCAAAATCTGACGGTTGTGTTGCAAATCATTTTATATCGAGGTAATTATCATTATAATGTATACTACATTTATCTAACGATTACAACATTGTAGTGACGTCATTCTACTATTGGACTATCATTTACCTGCACGAAAACATTATGTTACCTTTATCTGTCCAATATTTTAAAGAATATCCTCCTCTTTCTTAAAAATGTTGGACAGCTGAAGGTAGCATAATGGTTTCTTACAGGTAAATGATAATTCAATCATCTATCAATTCCGCCAATTATTTTCTTCATGTGGAAACAAAATTCAACAAAAAAAATGACAATTAAAAAAAACCCGTTTTATTAAAGTCACCTTCTAAAACAATAATTTTGTCAAAACGATTTTTTAAGAGAGAAAAAAAACATTTTCAAATTAATTTTCACACTCCCAATACTTATATAACAGCCATTTTTTCTCATGTTTTGGGTTCTCTACTTTAGCACTAATTCAATTGGTTCATAAGCTCGTTGTAAGTCTTGTTTTTGTTGCTTTTATGTTTTTATTTTTTCCAAAGATTTATCCTCATCCGTCTTTGGTTATCAAAATTTAACTGTGGTGTTGCTCTTAATCTTCCTAACATCATTTTCAGCTACAATTAAAAGTGAAAAAAGAATAAAGTATATAAATGCTTTTAACTAATGATAAATCATGCCGAAATACAAGTTTTATACACAACCGAAACCTCTGCCTGTGTACAAAGTGAAAATCTAAAACTTGCTATGAACTAGGGGACTACAAGAAAACATAGATTTAAGTTTTTTCGACATGCATGAATATTTGCCACTGGTTGTTGAGTAACTAACAATCAATTATAGAGGAATTGATCTACTTGATATATTAAACACGCATTTTCAATACTTCACACATACAATCTCATATGTTAGCCAACCGTTCGAAGAATTGTATTCGGAAAAAAGTAAAATCACAAAATTTTGAACTTAGAGGAAAATCTTATCGGAAAGTCCATAAACACATGGCAAAATCAAATAACAAAACACTAAAAAAACGAAGGGACAAGACCTGACATATTCCTGACTTGGTACAGGCATTTTCAAATGTAGAAAATGTCCTATAATCCAGAGACTACAAATGCTTAACAGCCACCAATGACGACTTCAATATATATAGTTGACCATGGATATGTAGCCTTTTAGGCAAGAGAGTCATCAGCCTGCAAATTAGACAACTATTTTGAAACAAAACTAGGTTACTGTCTATAGGTTGCACTTTGTAAATACAGCTGTTTCTCAAAACACACCTCTTTTGGGGAGAAATTGAATATTCATAGAAAATTAATTTTGTTTACATACTGGTTCCCAGTTATGCTCTCTGTGTTCCATATCGCAGAGACAGAACTTGGGAATGTTACCAGTAAATAAACACGTGCATATTGTTTACATTGAAATCTGTGGTAGCCTTTCGTTCGAGGTAGGGGTAGTTAAGAAAATTAGTGTAAGTTTAAACTCTAAGAAGTTCAGGGAATATAAACGTTGAAAATATGCCGCACAGCCCTATATTTTGACCTTTGAAAAAAATTGTGGTGCATATCAGGGTTTCCGCTGGCGGTCGCCATTTTCGCAATTTGCGAAAAAAATAATATTTGTGGCGATAAAAATTAGTCATTTGCGACAGAATTTGGCGAAAAAAATATATAGAACGATTTATTTTCCTCCATTTTGTTTATTTACTTTTCTCGAGTTTCTTGGACTTTACCCGATCAGGCAATACTTTGTATTCACCTTGACCTCATTAAAATTTGGACAGAAAATCAATAATCAGCTGATTGCATTTTATAGCTATCGACAACAAAGGACTAATCAATAAAGGTGTTGATTGAATTGTTTGACAAAATGATATGGTTAAATGGCTTCCGCTAAATGTCACATACAGAATTTATTTACCACTTTCCGACGCACGTGTTTGAAGCAAACTTTTGACGTCTCCTCTCCTTTTAAGATAGTTTAGAAAAGAAAGCTGTTGTTGTGACGAAAAATTTTCAAAAGCAAGAAAAATCTCTGATTTAAAACTTTAATTATCCAATTTAATATAGGTAATTGATCAAGAACTACTTTAAAGTCGTTTGAGTGACACGTGTGTTTCAAGCATAATTTTACGTCTCAACTTTTTCATTTACGATGGTCAACAAAAGAAAACTGTCATTATGAAGAAATCTATCAAAAAGGTTGGGAACAACCCCTCGAATGAGAGTAGCCCTTCAATGTTATGACTACAGATGAAATGAGGGATCAAAATATCATGTGATAAACTTTTGCTTTGTTGTAAAAACCACTTCTTAGTACAAAAGGGCACATCAATATTTTTCTTTTAAAGAAACTTTCCCTACGAACTTTACTGGTATTATATAATCAAAACATGTCCATTAATTTTGTTGTATTCCAGGACTTATATCTTCTTTATTATTAAAAGTATAGTGGCCCCCTCATTTAGAAAAGTTGTTTAAAATACAATGACTGTTTTTCCCTTTTATGTAAAAAAACAAACTCTGTTGTTTTAAAGTAACTGTTTAGTGTTTATTCATTAAATGTAAACTCTAAAATAAGTTTGACAGAATAATCATAGACACAAGGAGGCAAAATTACCTTATTTAAGAGAAAGGGGGGGGGGGTAAGAAAAAAGGTAAATTTTAAACGAAAAATATAATTGTGTTACTTGGCGAAAAAAATAATAAAGTGGCGAAAAATATATTGTTTTGGCGAAAGAGGTGGCGAAAAAAATAATTGACCCAGGGGAAACCCTGGTGCATATGAACTTTCAATTCTAGGATAAGATTTTTTCCAAAACTTCATAGTAAAAGTGGTACAGTTTTAGCCGTAAAAGGAGTTCCTATGGAAAATTGCATTGTCAATATTTACAGAAATGCAACCTATATAGGGTGAAGAAGAGGAACATTCAGAATTTAACCAAATTTGCTTTATTTCACAGATTTTAAAGAAATTAACTGAAATATGAAGTTTTATAAATATTTAATGAAGATTGATAGAATCCTGGGCCTTAAATATGATGACTCAGCATAAATTCCCAGTTTACAGTATGCATAGTTTACTTAAAGTCCTGGATACAAAATTAATTCATAATAATTGCATATTTGTAAGTTAAATTGTTAAGAAGTGCTTATATTTACTATTCGCAGTCATTGAAACTCATAGATTCTTCATGAATATTATTTATGGGGTATTTGTGTCCTTTTGATAACCCAAAAGTAAGCCGCAACACCTAAATCTGCTTTTTTGTCACCACGGCATAATAAATACAAGCTAGAAAAACAGAAATATCTCAAGAAAACTTACAATAGTGTGTTCTATCCTGATTATGTACTAAATATTCCAAATTGCTAGAAACAGCAGAAAGATTTAGGAAATTTGAGGCCCCAGGGGCAAAACACATAGAAAATTGCCTACCCCCTGGGTCATAAAACAAATAATTTAACTTGTAAATGCTATGATTTTATGATTTTAAAGTTCTTGATATAGAAAACAATAACTATGCTTGAAAGTTATGCAAAAATCAGATGTTAGCAGTCATCTCTACAACATTTTAAGTGAATTTATATCTCAGACTGGTATCTGCATTCATACAACTATTGCAAATATGGCTTTGTTTGAACACTTCTAGTATATATAGTAGCTTAATTGTGTCAGATATATGGTTACAGATGATACTGTTGTGACAAGAATTCTAAATTAACCATTTGAGGCAGAAAATGTTTTCTTTAATTGACAAATAGGCATACAGTAAGATGTGGACTGGAGACAGAGGCTGGATTGGATACTTTATATAATCTTGAATGTTGTAATGATTGACTGCTAAACATTACATTTATAATATTCTGATAGGCTTTCAATATGTTTTCAAAGCAGTTTTTAACAGGTTCTAGACATTTTTTATCAGAAAATATGCAAATAGGGTAAGCTGGCAATAACTAAAGTCTTGTTTTCAAATTCTTTAAAAAATTGAAACAGGGGAGGGGGTATAAAATGTACAGTAAAGAAAAGCTTAGAGTATACACAGTGATTTCTTTAAGACTATAATTCTGATAAATTAGTATTAATGTGAGAAAAACTGATTTTAGAGAGTTTTCTATTTGAATAAATGTCTGTATAGATTTTTATCATTTTGTATCTATTAGACAACAACGAAACAACATTTCTAATAATCTAAATCTAGGCAAGGGTCCAACCTGTGTCCTCGCTCTAAGACTTCACAAATAATCGTATTCCCGCGTCAAGAATATGTTTAAGTTTGATTAGATATATTATATGTATCGGTTGATGTCACCAATTAATATATGGATTTAATCAGACAATTCATGAGTGTATGAAGTGCTCATTGTAAATCTTAGAATGTTTTAAATTAACAGGCATTTAATCAGACCAGTCACTATTTGTCAAGCTTTTAATTAAAATATAAATATTGAGCAAAAATGATTTGTTTGTGTACTGAATATACAAACGTTGATGGCTTGAATTAAAATTTTGAGTGCTAAATATAAAAAAATTTGCTCACAAAATAATTTGGAGTTTACATGTGGAGGTGCTGTCTAATGTCGCCAGTTCAGAGAGATTCGTCATTCAAAATAGATTGCATCAGGGTTTGTTTAATGACACCAGGTTAGTTTACAGGAAAATTGTCTCTCTTCCAGCAAAATGTCATTAATCATGTTAAGTTTTTAAATTGACACATACAACAATATTCTTTTTTTTTTACATGAGGCTAAATTACAAAATATAATCTCATTTCCGGCAAAATTCCTTTAATTATGTAAAGTTTTTAATTTGACACATGAAACAATATTCCTTTTTATTTTGACACGAGGCTTGATTACAGAAAATAATTTAATTTCTCGCAAAATCCCTTTAAATTATGTAAAGTTTTTAATTTGACACATGAAAAAATATTCCTTTCCAATTGGACATGAGGCTAGATTACAGAAAATAATGCCACTTCTTGCAAAATATATTCAATTATGTAAACTTGTAGTTTTTAATCGAAACCTGGCTTGATTTTCCGGAAACTTCCTTTAAATCTTCGTTCGAAAACGCTATGCCGCCCACATGAAGATGTCGTTGCATTTATCAAAAAAGGAACATTTTGATTCCAAAAAACAAAGTTACGTCTTATTGAAAATACACATTATTGCTGCATTAATAAAGTTGTGGTTCTTTGAAAATATAAAATTGGATGAAAATCTTAATTTCCGCACTTTTATACTCAGTCATATTGAACTTTAAGCACAGATGGGATAATGACTATAAAACATTATACATTATATACATGCAATTAGTAAAACAATGAAAATAAACAATACAGACACTTATAATCCTTTCTTTAAAAGACTTTTCATGATGTTTTGGCCCATTATTTTGATGATTTCTGAATCAATTGATCCAGCCTTTTAAACAGGCTATCAAAATGACAGTTGCTGTTATAGTTTTAAACAGATGCACTGTTAACAAAACTTTGACTTTTTTTAAAATACTAAGGCTTTTCTACCACAGGAATAGATTACCTTAGCTATATTTGGCAAAAAATTTTGAATTTTGGATCCTCAATGATCTTCAACTTTGTACTTGTTTGGCTTTATAAATCTTTTGATATGAGCGTCACTGATGAGTCTTATGTGTACATGGTGTAAACGAAACGCTCGTCTGGCGTAAATATAAAATTCAATCCTGGTATCTATGATGAGTTTATTATGCATCAAAGATTTCCTTCCACCTAAATGTCAACATACTACATAGTATTAAGAAGTTTAACATCAAAGCAGACGAAGTACCATCCGAATTATAAATGTAGTTTATAAGATGTTACAGTACCTGATCATTTGACATGCAAGACCCTTGTTTGACAAAAATGTCAGAAAAAGTACATGAACGAAAAATCAACTGTATGCATGTCTCCTTTATGCTTAACAAAAGATATTATTACACCTGCTTAGGTCTTTTCGAAAAACGATTGCATCTTTGACACAAATGTTTCATTCAAGTTAGACAAAACATACAAATTATATGTGCTAGTTATGGTAAAAAGAAGCAATATCCTAGCATGATTAGAAACTACTACATGTAAGTTGTTTCAGAGCAGAATTTGAAAATGGAGGAGTATAAAAACAAAGGGATTCTGAACAGGCAGAAACCTCTACATCACCTATTGAGCTTTGAGCATCATTGTGTAAAACCTCTGGAGCGCAAACATGGCAAAGTGAGCTTTCGGAATCTTTTACGACTCCCTCTTTCAAAAAACAGTGACCTTCCCATTCCTGCTTTCAACTTGCATTTGTAAAGGAACATTACCCTCCAAAAAATGAAAATTTATATAAGGGAAGGGGAAAATAGGGCCTGTTGTCGAAAAGTTTCACGTGATAAACTACTCTTTGAAATTTATAAATTAGATACAAATAATATGGATCTTTACTGAGTTTGCATATGGCCATAAACTGCAAATCTTATCAGTACAGGAACAATTTTGTTATCAAAGGGACACAATTGGCGCCATTGGGAAGACATAGAACTTGTCGATAAACTTAATTGCCTAAATGTACATTATCGTTGCCAAGAAAACACTGAAAAGCTTCAAATGTTTCATCGCATCTCCAGTAAGTATATCTAGCATATTTAACTTTCTCATGGGAGAAGAAGGCTTTATATGAGTTGCAGCAAACACATTTGCATGCAGATTTTTCAAACTACGATTTAATTAGAATGGGAAACGTTTGTTTAAAAAGAATGCGTGAAATTGTAGTGTAAATAGTTTAAACATTTAAACTTCCAACAGAATCAAAATGACATTCAAAGGCACGTAAATTAACTTAAAGATGTACTTGGAAATTGGTGTCAGATAATCGGACTCCTTGTTTTTTTTCCCATCAATACAGGGTAAAATATTTTGCCCCATAACACCCATTTTTCTTTTCATAAAAGACTTCAATAGCTCATACAAGGCCATTTTCCAAAATTTAAGCAGATTCTTGATTTTTATTCTTTCGATTTGAGACCCAAAAAATACCAATGCAAATGTAATGTGAAAGTCCGAGTCAGCCTTTTCCCGCCATTTTTTAAAACTCAAATATCTCGAAAAGGAGCTCCATGACTTATCAATATGTTTGGCTTATTTTGTTCCTTACCTGGTTCTCTTTTGATATGTAGTATCAATTTTAATTTCTTGATTTTTTAGATTTCACATTAGGACATCCTTAACATCCAAATGTTACACTCTTATTATATATAAAGTAAATTTCACTATTTTCATATGTTTTATTTTAATAATTAAATGCTCGTTTTTCAGTAAATACAAAGACTAAATGCTGCTGAAATGAACCATCTAATTATTGTGGGGGTTCAAACGATCTATTATGCATTTTCATTGATTTTACGGATATATTAATATATAAGAAAGTTAAATATAAGCATTACCAAACCTTGAAGATTTGAATAATACATTATTTTTTAATCTCCGGGCTAGGCCACACCAATTTGATTCCTTGTTCGACGGACCCGCCCGCATCTATTTTTTTCAAAACAGAATTTATTTTTTTTTATATTCCCGCTTCCCGCATCCGGAAATGTAATCATGTCCATTTCCCGCAAAGTTTGTTTTTGTAAATATTACAAAAAGATATCAACATTTGTTTTTTAAATCACAGTCTAACCTGTATATAACGATTTTAAACATAAAAGCACCCCACCACACTTTGAAAATATCTGTGAGAATATTTGTTTCCGCATGAAACCTATTTATCCAAAGCGGGAGTGCTCCGATATAAATTTATAACGGCGGATACCCGTTAAGAACAGAAAAGTGGTTACTTTTCCCCTTACTTATATTCCCTATCAAAAAATATTCGTTGTTAGAATAAAGTACAAAGAACTTCTGAAGGATTTGTCTTCAACTGCAATTATATTGTATGCTGGCGAAACAAAACTATCCATAGCCGCTGCATGTTTATGCACCTGTCCTGATTGATTGAGGGGCCTGTCGTTCAGCAGTTATTGTTTGTTGCTGGCTGCTGTTGTTCATTGGTATTTTCCCGTTTGGATATACATGATATATAAATTAGATCGTTGGTTTTCCTGTTCGAATTTTGTACGCTAATATTTTTGTGGTCCTTTATAGCCTGCTGTTTGGTCTGTATCAAAGCCCTGTGTAAAAGGCCGTACTTTGACCCACAGGCACTTGTTTCTATCCATTGGAAGACCCACTATCAACGTATATTTACGTTGATTATAAGTGGGTCTTCCAATGGATAGAAACAAGTGCCTGTGCTTTGACCTGTGTTTGTTATTATCAGGTTGAGAAAAACCCTCCCTTAGACAAGGGGTCAGTTTACTGATGTAGAAAAGAAAATAGAAATACCAAGGATTTGTATAGTTCTTCTATACAAAATTTTTGAAAACTGAGAATTTTGTACTCAAAAAGAGGAGAGTTACATCATATTTTAAACAACTTTCTAAAAGAGGGGTCCACTTATTTTGAATAATATTAAACTGTTAAAGAAAATGTGTTAACTTGGTTAAAGTCCAGGAATATTACAAAAATCTTGGACATGTTTGACCATTTAATACCAGAGAGATATATAGTTCTTTGAGAAGATATGAGCCCTTTTGTACAAACAAATATATTATAACTTATATTGATCCCTCATAAAACATGTAAAAGGGATATTTATAACATTAAGGGGTTGTCCCCAAACTGATTATGACTTGGATGGAGAGTCAGTCACACATACATAGACCAGATTTAATTATTTCTTGGTGAATAGGGAAAAAATACTTCAGAAATTAAAGAAATGTCAAAGTACAAGTGATAAATCAAACTTTAATATTGTCAAAACCTACTATTTTATGTTTACAAAAAAAAATTATAATCGCTCGCCTTAACTTTTCAAGCTTCGCCTCAAAAATTTGCAAATTAAATATTTTTTTATTAAAATTTTCAAATCGCTCGCTCGCCCCAAATTTTGGAGTCCAAAAATCCGTAGAACAAGAAATTAAATTGGTGTGGCCCTAGCAATTGGTATTTTTTTCATTTTTCTGTAAACCATAATTGTTGTTATAATGTTGAATATATATGTTCAGTTAACACGCTTGAAATAAGACAACATAAAATAACACAGAGTATACGGTCACCTTAGGTATATGCATACGTTGCTGCAACCAGTCCTATCTTCCATGACTTCTATGAGACTCAAATGATTATAAACCTTTCACCACCTTTCAGTTTTCTGGTACAATTAGATAGCAGTGTGGGAACGTAGTCACACACCAGGGGCGGATCCAGCAATTTTTTAAATGGGGAGTTCCAAACATAAGTCACCATTAAATAGCATCAAAAAGCATTGATAATCAATAAAGTGAGGAGTGCAAACACCCGTACTCGCTCTCACTTGACCTGCAACAGCACCTCTTAAATTTGTGAAATGTTGACCTTTGCTATGAAAATCAGTATACAATAATTCACAAAATATCGCAACATGTGCACGTTTTTTGGGGTTTTTTCTATTTCGGTTCCTCTACTTATAAACCTTTCGGTCTGTGTTTTTATTGTTTAAATAATGGTCTTCCTTTGATTCTTAGTGTCAAATTGCATTTATTGCTTGCATAGAAAAACAAAGGATATGGGGTATCTATCCATAAAACAAAATAAGTATATTGAAAAAAAACACACAAAAAGCAAGGGAACATAGTTTTTTTTGGCATTTCTTAATCTCAAAGTCACTATATGAAGACTTTAACACGGAGCAAAAAGTTCTCTCACCTCACTGCCGCTAGCACCGTATCGAGAGTAATTCTTGACAAAAATAATTTAGATATACATCGTAAGACGTAACACCATCTAATCGGGACCGGTCAAAAAAGAACACAGAGGAAAGTAAAACATATTTAAAGAAAAATTGTTCCTACGCACAGATTTAAACCTTAAATCATGTAACATTTATATTGACATTAGAAATTAAATCATTAACGTTTGCGATTATTGATTACGTCTCAGACAAGTGACGGCCTGTGCACGGTGGACTCTTGTCATTTATCAGGATGATTTTCACAGAGCAGGTCCTACATTTAAGTTAACTTGAATAATTTAATGTTCCTAAAAAAAACATTATAGAAACTTCAAAGTTAAATACTAAAACAGTTAATGTATAATAATTCTAACTTTTATCTTAATATTTTTAAATCACATACATCATGTATATATCCAAATTGAAAATAAACAATTTAAAATTACAAATGACAATCAACCGTCTTGGAACCTTTTTATTATCGTTGAGTAGTCTAACAAAATAAAAACAAATCTCAATATAAACACCTGTTAGTTATAATGTTTTAACAAAAGAAAACATTGAATGCATAGAATTTATTATTACCATACCCAACTATATCAGTCCTATTCAGGACCGATAACTCTGTCGATAGATATTATCGGGTATACAATATTAATTGTTAAAACCAGACCAATCGTATTATACGTCTCTGTTGGAATGTATACAATAACTCTTGTTTTACACAATTTTACACAATTTAAACTTTATATCGATTCATTGCCTGGATTTAGCTTGAAATATTGAATTAAAAAATAAATAATAATAAAATCATATTCAATGATCAAAATTTATTTAAATTAAGATTTGAATCAGAATATTTCTTTGAAATAATGATAGAAACATATAAATATTTGAATGTCTTTTAAGCAAAAAGTATTTGTTTAAAGAAATTTTCATAATATTCATATTTTCCTAAAGTTTATTATGAAACATACTTCTTCTGATTTGACACGGGAAGGAGAAATTAAGATATTTATTTGTACATTTATGAAAACTTTTGTATATCACAAAATTTAAACTCTGGTAATACATGTATACACACTGACAGGATGTTAAATGTCACCTGGTTGCTTTTGGTTTGCACGTCTACCTGACAATATATTATGATGTAACATTATAACCCAAGTTAGATTTCACCTGTTCGGTCAAGGAATGAAATTTTAAAGGTATAGAACATTTATCTATTATAATTGGACATTGTTTTTTTTCTCTTAGGATGAAAACATTTTTTTTTTGGTGATGGGTTGTGTCCCCTTTCATGTCAGATTGGGAAATTTTTGATCTGCTGTTTTCTTCAAAGTTATTGGATTTCTAGAATTCCAAAGTTCGTCATATTTGGTGAGATTGTTCTTTTACACACATACATCATACATTCAACAACAAAATGAAAACATTTGCTCTCGAAAAGATGTATTCCATTTCTTCATTTTACATCGATTGATTGAAAAAACAGTGAACTGTATTTATCACCTACAAGTGTATACCTATATACATGTACCGTTAGACAATGGATATGAGTACTTGTTGTCATTCGCCTGTTGATTTAATATATACTGAATTACAAAACTGTGCGTTACAACCATCACACGATAGTTTTTCGAATACTAGTAACTTTATTTGTCATGATTCGCAATCTGGTCTGATAAATGAATCACAACAGTTAGTGAAATACTTCCTTAACGACGCAAGTGATACAAACTTAGTCTCCTTATCAGATCCATCTCAAATCATTACTGATCGTATTGACTCTGAATGTAATGGTCTACCCAAAGATTCGTTTATTGCTTCCTTACTTGAAATATGCCAAAATGACACTGATACGCTTGAACAACTTAGATTATACTATTTCAAAGTTGCAAAATGTAGAGAAGACTTCCCTATTCAATGTCCAGTCTTGAAACGGAGAGTTAATCCGAGAGGAAAAACTGGTGAACCACTAGTAAATAAACTTGGGCGCGACTGTTACGCACTACGGCTAGCATCAAGGGGTGAATTTTGCGATGATCTTAAAGAAACTTTTAGCTCTAGATCCGTGTCGACCAATTTGTCAAATATCGACGTTGATGTTACTACTTCAGCACCAAACTTCGACACCATCCTCCGTGAAAAACTTATCCAATTAGAAAGTACTGTCCTCGAAATAAAAGCATCTAACTCTAAAACTGTCTCAAACCTTACTAACCGAATAGACGGATTGTACACTGAGAACAAAAAGCTACATACCGAGTTGAATAAGCAAAAGGAACGTCACATAAACATTCAAAGTCAGCTGAATATAATTCGCTCAAAAAACAGTATGTTGAATGACGCTGTTGCCAATTTTGAAAAGACACAGAAAACAAATATTGATAATCTAACAGAATTATCCCAATATCAAAAAAAACAACGAAAGCACTATGCGTGGCACCATCGAGTCAATGAACAATCTTAAGTCAGTTGTTGGTCAAAATGAAAATAAGATCAACAACATAAAAACCAAACTAGATAAAACTACTACATTATCCAATGAAACAAAATCCAGACTTGATTCTGAAATAATCAGAATTACAAAGATTAGCGACAGTCGTGCATCTGGATTATGTAACCTCAAGTCTAAAGTATCTATTATGTCTAATGAACTTAAAGAGATAAATACTTCCATTCTTAGTTTTAATAACAATACGTTGTCCAACAACCAATCTGTAACAGAACTCCGAAAACGTATGAACGCGTTGGAGAAAAACGTCAAGCAACTAACATGTTCCAACCAAATGTCTTATGCACTTGCTACTTCAAAGCCTGTACCTACTGATTTGACGACAAATACAGAGATTAATGTTGATATGTCAAATGAAAACAATGAAACTGACTCTTCACTTTTGAGAGACTCAATTGTTAAACCTGTTTATGTCAATCACCCTAAGAAAAACGTTGAAAAAGACTTCTTACATAAAAAGTCATTTGCATCGGTCATTGCGTCTTCAAACATTACACCAGACTCTGTTGAAAATGTACTCAATAAGGATCAACCACTTGAAAACACTAATAATAGTCAACATAAAATTCCGGTTCACTTTCCGAGTTCAGTATGCTCAACATTCAAAGGAGTTGTCCATAAGAAAAAAGTCAGTCGGTTTTATGTCGGTGGTATCGATAAGCGTAACGGATCTGAGAAACTTATGCGGAAGTATTTAGAAGATCGAAACGTAAAAGTAACTTTCATTCGCTATTTTGACAGACATAATAAAAGGACAGCTTCCGCACAGCTAAACGTCATATCAGATGACGAACCGTATATTTGTGATCCATATTTCTGGCCAAGTGGAATTTTTACTAAACCATGGCTTTCCTGGCAACAATTTGTGAGTGAGCATTCGATATCATCTTACAGACGCAATGGCATGTAACAATCTAAATTTGATGTGCTGGAACTGTAGGGGACTTTTTTCTAGTATATCATGTCTCTCCGATTTATTAGCTGAATACAAAGTTAACATTTGTGCTATTTCCGAGCATTGGTTACGTACATACCAGCTTCATGTACTTAACACTATAGATAATAAATTTGTCTCCATAGCAAAAGGTGTGGACATGCATAATCCTGAATCAATGTCATGCAACAGTCGGTGTGGGGTAGCCTTCTTAGTGTCAAAAGACATTGTTTCATTTGTTACTGAAATAGACATTGATAGTGACAGAATCATAGGCATCCAAGTTAACTTACCTAACGTACAAACTTTCATTATTCTATCAATTTATTTACCAGCTACAACTCAACCTCATCAACTGTACCAGTATAATGTTGAACTTTTGCATGAAATTTGTTCTGTATATAAAGATATGGGATCTATCATACTAATGGGCGACTTCAATACAAAGATTCAAGGCCCGCGTTATAAATTTAACCCCGACGAAAGAAGTAGGCTTATGTATTCCTTAATACAAGAGTACGAATTGTTTTCAGTAAATACGCAAATGTTTTGCCATGGACCAGTAACAACGTTTCAATCATACGATAATGGTCCGTCTACTTGTATCGATCATATTCTTATGCCACTATCAGAAATTGGAAAAGTGTCAAATGCAAAAGTTATAGACAGTCAACCTTTTTCAGTATCTGACCATCGACCAATATTATGTTCAATAACAATAGAAAACTCAGTTCTCACTCATACTGAAGGTGAACAATCAACTCGTTCCGTTTCTTGGGATCGTGCACGCAAGTTTGGTTACATAAATGACTATTCGTTCGCATTATCACAACACTTGTGGACGTCCGAATTTCCAAGACACGAAATTAATAAACTGATTATTGAGGATTACTACGATAAGATAGTGTCAGCAATTAAGCAAGCCGAACAAGAGACATTGCCGTACTCTATATTCAAACCTTATCAAAAGCCATATTGGAATAAAAGTCTTACTCATTTGCGCGACATGATGCGTTTGAAAAGAATCGAATGGTTAAACAACTGTAACTGCCATGATTTAAAATGCGATGCGTTCAATCATTACAAGCAGGCCAAAAAGGCTTTTCGTGATGCTCAAAGATCCGCAATTGACGAATATGAAAGTGCTATTGCTCAGAAAATTGAAAATGACATTGACGTTGACCAAAAGTCAGTATGGATCATTCTTAATAAGCGGAAACAGAAGCCACACACCTGTACAGCTCTAAAGAAAGATGGCACTTTATTTACGGATAGTAACGATCTAATGAATATATGGTATGACCATTTTCAAAACGTTTTTTCGCAATCTGTGTACAGTGAACCAGACCGTGAAACCTACATATCAGACCGCGTATCAACCATTCGTGAAACAAATAGAACTCTCAACGAGAAGGATGATTTACAATTTAGTTACTCTGATGTCATTAACATTTGTTCGCATTTGAAAAACAACAAGGCGTGTGGCCATGATCGTATCGCATATGAACACATCAAATACGGAGGAAAATTACTCTTGAAACATCTACATCATTTGTTCAACATGATAATACAATGCGGATATATACCTGGTGAGTGGCGAAAAAGCATTATTTTCCTCCTTTTTAAGGGTGGAAAAAAACCTCGCACTGATACTAACTCATATCGTGGGATATCTCTAGTGCCAAGTATCGCTAAAATATTTGAAAAACTGCTTGAGAACGAACTTACAAAATTGAGACCCGATTTTCCGAATCACCAGCAAGTTGCTTATCAAAAACAACTGAGTAGCATGAATGCATCATACAATTTACAAGAAGTTAAATTTCATCACATTGAAAAAGGCGGACCCGTCAAAATCGTTCTATTAGACAGTACTAAGGCGTTTGACACTGTCCCACACGACGGCTTGCGCATCAAATTGTACGAATATGGCATTCCCGCAAAATTATGGTGTCTTCTTGATAATATGTATTCTGATCTCACGAGTGCGGTATTCTCTGGTGGAAAGTTGTCAAATTGGTTCAAGTTGCATCGTGGTGTTAGGCAAGGAAGTGTACTTTCAGCAAAACTGTACTTAATTTTTATCAACGACCTCATTGACAAATTAGAGTCCAGCCAACAAGGTGCTTTTATACATGACCTCAACGCCAGCACGCCTGTTCAAGCTGACGATATTTCAATAATCGCAACTGATCGCCAATCTTCACAAGTTATGGTAAAAATTTGCGAAGAGTACAGCATCCGTTGGAGCTTTTCGTTCTCAGCAGGAAAAAGTCAGCTCTTACATTTTGGTAAACCTACAACTGGAACCGATGTGCTTCTATATAATGAACCAATATCGACAGTTAAGATGGCGAAACATTGTGGAATTAATCTGTATACGTGCCTTAAGACGATGGATCGTACAATAGACGTTTGCAGAACACTGCGTGCAACCGTCATATCTTTAATCCGTCTAGGTGTTCATCCAGCTATTTTAAACCCTATTGTTTGTTCAAAATTCGTAAAACAAGCTGTGTTATCCGAAGGCGTTGTACGGATGTGAACTATGGGGCAAACTTACTTCTACTGAATGGTTAATGTTGGAAAGAACTCAGCACTACATTTGCAAAAACATTCAAGGTTTACCACGGCGCACACGAAGTGATATGTGCCTTCCGATGATCGGTTGGTTTAGCATTGAAAGTTATGTGGACGAAAAGAAACTTTATTTCCTAGGACGGATATGTAATCTTCCGAGCGAAAGTATATCTTTCCGTATATTAATTCGTAGAGTTAACGACTTTAAATACAACGACGGAAGCTATTCAAATTTGGGATTTACTGTTGATATAATAAACATCTTGAGGAAGTATGAGTTATCATCATATTTTAACGATTTCTGTGAAACCGGACTTTTTCCAACACCTCTAATATGGAAGCGCATTGTCAAAACTGCAGTGGCCGCTTTCGAAATTGTTAATTGGACAAGACGTATTAACATTGATGATGATTTTGTTGCTTTTAAAATGATCAAAAAAGATTATACACCTCACCCTGCATGGACTATAGCATTGAAGCGTCCTAACCTAAGAAAACAAGCACACTTCTTGATTTCTGTCTGCTGTATAGTAAAAGACAATGACAATAGGCAATACATTCTATGTGACAGATGTGGTAAAATGTTTTTAGATCCAATAGTTCATACTATTTCTTCGTGTGACTATCTTGACGAAACACGTGAGAACTTTTGGTGTGAAATTATAAACATCGATCCAATTACTTTTAGTATCTTCCTATCAAACATGTCGGATTAAGAACTATTTTATTATTTACTTTCTTGTAATTCGGACAATTTTCTACTAGAAACCGACCAACTAGAGACATTCCAAGCTATATGCGTTCGATATATCCATAAATTTGGGACTTTACTACAATATTAATATAACTGTAATATCCGCTACTGACAATTTACTCACTTCAACTGATCATGACATTTTCTGATTTACTTTAATTGTTTATTTTGTTCAATTGTTTAATTATTGTGTTTATCATGTTCATTATTTTCACTCTCCTCCTGGAGGCAATAAAGAATATATATATATATATATAATATAAACACCTGTTAGTTATAATGTTTTAACAAAAGAAAATGCATAGAATTTATTATTACCGGCATACCGTATCTGGATAAAGTAGAGTTAAACTTGCGCTCCATATGTAATTGTACTTTGATTATTGCCCTTTGTTGTTTGTCCGTACAGGTATATTTTTATTTTAATATTTATCTGCACTTTCAACATGCTTTATAAACCTAACGTTTTGAAATTTATGTATAATCAGAAGCTAAATTATACATAGGTGAGACAACAGTAATTATTGCTAAGGGAAATTAAAACTAGTAGGCCTAAAGAAGTGAATCGTCTTTGGTTGAAATGCGAAAATCATTAGACCGACGTCACAAGTTACATTTATTTAATCACGGATGTTGGAATGAGTTTTATATTGATCGGTCTTTTATAGGTAATCATACATTGTCATAAGTAACGGTTTGAGAACTTTGGCATAACAGCACTTATTCGGACTAATAGTCAACCGCACAAAAAATGAAACATTTATGTTGAATACAATCGGACTTGCTGGTCACATAGCACACAAGGGTACGACATGATGAACAGCAATTTCCCAAATGATGGCCACCGACATTTCTGGTTACTTTTATAAAGCAAGGTCGGTACATCAAAAAGACTGCTCAAACAGCTTGTATTTTTACAAGAATTTCATTACCAAATGTATGTTTTCACTCCGCTTGAACTCAGCTTGGGAGTTGTGTTTTTATAGTGATCTTGAATTGTATTTCCTTTACAATTTCTTGACAAAAGCATAATTAATACTTGTGTTCATCAAAGAGGTAATAATAAGCAATCAACAATCTTCTTAAATTTCCAACTTAATCATTACTTGATTACAGCTGATTACCTTGTTTTATATTTCAAAACTTAACTCATTGTTTTAATTATGACAGAAATTAGTCTCCCATTCGGATGTAGTCATTAATATTTGTTCATTTCGTTCTATTTGCTATACGCAAGATATCAAACAATCATTTAGAAAACAATATGATATTTTTATATTTTATTAGATTAAACACATTCATTTACGTAAATATATAATGAGTAAACAAATGATATAACAAAAATTAAGATGAAAAATAAGGTAAAAACAGTATAATTTATTTAAAAGTTATAATAACCATCTATAAGTATCAAAATAATTCATCTATAACATTTAAAAAAAAAAAAAAAAAAAACCATGGACGATACGTCTTTACAAAGTATGGCCGTTTTTGTACTATGGCCGTTTCATCTTTTCGGGGTATGGCCGTTTCATCCTATGGCCGTCATGGTAGTATGGCCGTTACGTCTTGCATCGATCTATATTCAG
Organism: Mytilus edulis; assembly: GCA_019925275.1. Taxonomy (NCBI): domain Eukaryota; kingdom Metazoa; phylum Mollusca; class Bivalvia; order Mytilida; family Mytilidae; genus Mytilus; species Mytilus edulis. Next base: position 3,176,002 of record CM034357.1, read on the forward strand.
ATATGACTTTCATCATTGTTGTTTTAAAAATAATTGTAAAAATGGTCGATAAGATGATAAAAAGAATATATTATAATAGGTAAACAACATTTCTTATGGAACGCCGAAATACCACTTCAATTTCTTAGTAAAACATTGGTTAAATGTGTTTTTCATTTCAATTGAATTGAGCAATACTGTAATGCATTAAAAAATATAAATAAGACAGCCAAAGAAAAATGAACTTGACATTTATTATACAGTACTTGCACTTTACTGTTTTGGCGATCAATCAGGGGTCAGCGATCAGTCACTGATCAGTCAAGTATGGTTTAACTCACGTCAACAATCCGTCAGACTTATAGTTAAAGTATTTGACTGATCAGGCGGAAAGGACCAATTGACCTTTCTGACCGATCAAACTCTCATACGTCACATGATAAACTAATACAAATTACCGAATCTTAGTTTCTTTTCATACAATTGAAATGGCGGTTTGACAAATATGAAACTTTCACGTACAAGTGGTCAACGTTTTTTTATTAATTATTCAGTAAAGTTTTAACAATTTAAAATTAACGATAAAACTAAATTTAAATATTATTATTCATGTTATTAAAGAATGGTCATTTTCTAATCTTTTTAATTAGGCTATAGATTTTCAAACTTGGAGAGTTCTAAGACGTACAGTGTTAATCATGATTTTGAATTTATCATTTTCTGAAAATGTTCTCGAAAAAAATATGAAATGATCATTAATTGCATATTTCAGGGTATTATTTTCAAATATTTTTAAGTATTTTATCTTTATAATTTTCAAATTCTATAAAAAAAATATGTCAAGGCCATTTAGATAACAAATTACTAAATTAATGTAATTGCTGCATTTTCTTTTAAAAATACGAAATATTTGTAATTTTGAACAATAAAAACAACATTATAGTACATTTTTGCTGATATTAAATGAAAAATAACTAATCCTAAACAATCAAAAGTACAAACATCCCATGGCGATCAATAATTTACATTCAAATAAAGAAATGAGTGCATTCTCATTCAACAAAACAAAAGTTTATGCATATTTATCCTTCATTTATTCACATTTTACCTAAAATATTCCTGATGTACAAAAAGTACTGAAATTTAAATGGTGATTCATTATTTCTATCAAAATGAAGATATTATCATAATTAAATTATTACATGTGTATAAACCAATCCAAGGAGTAATCAAGCATTTCTATAATGTCTTTGTTTTTTGGAAGACGTTTTGCAGTTTTCTGAGCATTATAATTTGTAATGCGGGCTTAATTTTTACATTCGTAGTGTGTTCCCAAGTGTATTGGTGTCATGTAATTATTTAAGTATTCTTTCTATTGTGTTGGATTAAATGTTTTATTGTTTTCATTCCGCATGGTGTTTCGGATATCAATTTAGGTCACACTCGGACCAAGGCCGTTCATCCTCATCAGGTGCTCTGGCCATTATTTAGATTATTTATTTGATCTATTAATATGCTTGCTTTTTATATCGGATGCGATTATCTTAAAGAGCATAGATTATTGCATTCATATTCAACATGTTCAATACAAACTAAAGATTAAGCATAACTCTATTAACAATATTAAAGTTCTTATGAAAATATGTGAAAATAATTCTATTTTGAATTACCTCCCTTACAATAGTGTTTTCTTTAAATAAGCTTTTTGACAAAATGTACTCTCAAAAGTGAATATTTTTTTCTTTGCCTGTGTTTTTATATATATTATTTATAAAAACCATGCACTATCTAGCTCTTAAAAATATATATAGGACTAGAAATTGATTTTTAAGTAAATATAATTCTTTTAAAAGACAATTGTCATGGAACAAAATATATGAAACAAACCCAGACGTTATTTCACAGATCTCAATTATGAAATAATATCATGATCACTGAGAAAATAAGGATCAATATGTTTACTGCAAGATCGTTTCTTGATTTCCGGGTACGGTAAACCACATTGCCGTAAAATAAATTGCGCTTATCCGTTTGGAATAAATTTTCTACACGTACAACCAAACTTCAAAACCAAATCTTTATATATCTATGGTAGAATTTAGTAAAGGTTTTAGGTAACTATTTAGCTCTTAAAAATATATATAGGACTAGAAATTGATTTTTAAGTAAATATAATTCTTTGAAAAGACAATTGTCATGGAACAAAATATATGAAACAAACCCAGACGTTATTTCACAGATCTCAATTATGAAATAATATCATGATCACTGAGAAAATAAGGATCGATATGTTTACTGCAAGATCGTTTCTTAATTTCCGGGTACGGTAAACCACATTGCCGTAAAATAAATTGCGCTTATCCGTTTGGAATAAATTTTCTACACGTACAACCAAACTTCAAAACCAAATCTTTATATATCTATGGTAGAATTTAGTAAAGGTTTTAGGTAACTTGTGGTGACGAATTCCCTGGCTTAAAATTTTACTAGTGTCAATAGTAATATATAGATTCCATTAGTTAAAATGAAAAATGTCACAACAGACACGGGCAAAGCGAACGAGATGTAAAATATAAACACCGTAAGCTGGTGCCATCCACAAAGGGAAAATTAACAATAGGGAACGAAAAATCGTCGCTTTTGTCGTAAATTTTAGTGTGGAGTTTCCCATGTGAAACAGAAATATCTAAATCTAGGAAAGGACAGGTATTCGAGACGTGAAGCAAGTAATTAAACATGAGCATGCATGCATATTGAAGATTATGTTATATATTTTACATTAAATACATTCCGTGAACAAAAACATTTACTATGAGAGCTGTCCCATACACTTTATTATTCTCATTAATTCCATGTGTTTTTGAGCGGTAGTAAATTCGTACGTACTAGTCCAGAATACATTGAAGTTCATTGAGTCGAGGCTATATTTAACTTCAATTTCGGAAATCACCATACAAATATATATAGGCTTACGTCAAGTAATCTAGACTGTTCTCGACCTGACGGATTAAACTCTCATACGTCACATGATAAACTAATAAAAATTACAGAATCTTAGTTTCTTTTCATACAATTGAGAAGGCGGTTTGACAAATATGAAACTTTCACGTACAAGTGGTCAACATTTTTTTATTAATTATTCAGTAAAGTTTTAAGAATTTAAAAATAACGATAAAACTAAATTTAAATATTATTATTCATGTTATCATGGTTATTAAAGAATGGTCATTTTCTAATCTTTTTAGGCTATATATTTTCAAACTTGGAGAGTTCTAACATGTCTAAGACGTACAGTGTTAATCATGATTTTGAATTTATCATTTTCTGAAAATGTTCTCGAAAAAAATATGAAATGATTATTAATTGCATATTTCAGAGTATTATTTTCAAATATTTTTAAGTATTTTATCTTTATAATTTTCAAATTCTATAAAAAAAAATATGTCAAGGCCATTTAGATAACAAATTACTAATGTAATTGCTGCATTTTCTTTTAAAAATACGAAATATTTGTAATTTTGAACAATGAAAACAACATTAAAGTACATTTTTTCTGATATTATTGCGAACCCTATCATAGTTTTCCATAGATTCACCTGCAATTTACCTGTCCATTTAAACTTTTGTAAGTTCTATTGTCCCATCTAAGAAATACAACAGGTATTGTTCTCTGTGTAGTTTATTCACTGGGACCTTTAAATTTCTTCCAAGAGAAATATATCACTCATTGATTAATTTACCTGAGTAAAAAATTGAACTGTCAATGAAGAAAAAATACTTATACCAATACTAAGTAAGGACTCACAAAACTGCATGTGGTGTTGTATTTATTCGATACCTGGAGTAACTCGTTTTTAATGTGTTCAATATTACATTTGTAATACTGATTCAAAAATTAAAATACACATTTTTATTTTTAAAATTAATACTTACAGCACAAAATTATCATGATTATAACGAGATACTGAAATGCACAGTTTCTGAATTTTAAAGGTTAATTAACGTGTGATTAGTATTAGTTGAATATGTGAAATGTGTGTAAATATTAAATAACTGAGATTCCTTACCACCGTCATCTTTCATAGACTGAATAAAACTCCTCATCTTGCAACCTTTTTTGTTCAGTTACTATAGAACAGTATTTGAATTTGACCTCAACTGGAAGTCAGAGAGATAGATAAACAGAGAAAATTTGAATGCATTAATATTTTATTCATTGTAGCAAATCATCAATGAATCACACCAAGATAGCTAACAAAGTTAACAAATCATTTTCAAATCATTTTATATGATATTCAAAGTTACCAAATCATAACGAAATCACACCATTCTAGCTAACAAAGTTAACAAATCTCTTTTAAATCATTTCATATGATATTCTAAGTAAACAAATCATAAAGAAATCGCACAAAAACAGAAACAAATTGCTTGCAAATCATACAATAGAAAGAAACAGTTTTAGGGAATTTGGAAAATTTTGATTTGTTTGTGATTTTTTTTAATGAATCGCAAGCCAATGGTACTAACAAATTGAAAGAGAATTAAATACGATTTGAAAGCAATTTGTTCATTTATTTTTCTATTTATACGACCGCAAATTTTGAAAAAAATTTCGTTGTATATTGCTATCACGTTGGCGTCGTCGTCTGCTTCGTCGTCGTCGTCGTCCGAATACTTTTAGTTTTCGCACTCTAACTTTAGTAAAAGTGAATAGAAATCTATGAAATTTTAACGCAACGTTTATGACCATAAAAGGAAGGTTGGTATTGATTTTGGGAGTTTTGGTCCCAACATTTTAGGAATTAGGGGCCAAAAAGGGCCCAAAAAAGCATTTTCTTGGTTTTCGCACCATAACTTTAGTTTAAGTTAATAGAAATCTATGAAATTTTGACACAAGGTTTATGACCACAAAAGAAAGATTGGGATTGATTTTGGGAGTTTTGGTTTCAATAGTTTAGGAATAAGGGGCCAATAAAGGGCCCAAATAAGCATTTTTCTTGGTTTTTGCACAATAACTTTAGTTTAAGTAAATAGAAATCAATGAAATTTAAACACAATGTTTATGACCACAAAAGGAAGGTTTGTATTGATTTTGGGAGTTTAGGACCAAACAGTTTAGGAATTAGGGGCCAAAAAGGGACCCAAATAAGCATTTTTCTTGGTTTTCGCACCATAACGTTAGTATAAGTAAATACAAATCTATGAAATTTAAACACAAGGATTATGACCATGAAAGGAAGGTTGGCATTGATTTTGGGAGTTTTGGTCCCAACAGTTTAGGAAAAAGGGGCCCAAAGGGTCCAAAATTAAACTTTGTTTGATTTCATCAAAATTGAATAATTGGGGTTCTTTGATATGCCGAATCTAACTGTATATGTAGATTCTCAACTTTTGGTCCCGTTTTCAAATTGGTCTACATTAAGGTCCAAAGGGTCCAAAATTAAACTGAGTTTGATTTTGACAAAAAATGAATCGGTTGGGTTCTTTGATATGTTGAATCTAAAAATGTACTTAGATTCTTGATTATTGGCCCAGTTTTCAAGTTGGTCCAAATCGGGGTCCAAAATTAAACTTTGTTTGATTTCATCAAAAATTGAATCCTTGGGGTTCTTTGATATGCCAAATCTAACTGTGTATGTAGATTCTTCATTTTTGGTCCTGTTTTCAAATTGGTCTACATTAAAGTCCAAAGGGTCCAAAATTAAACTAAGTTTGATTTTAACAAAAATTGAATTCTTGGGCCTCTTTGATATGCTGAATCTCAACATGTACTTAGATTTTTGATTATGGGCCCAGTTTTCAAGTTGGTCCAAATCAGGATCTAAAATTATTATATTAAGTATTGTGCAATAGCAAGTCTTTTCAATTGCACAGTATTGTGCAATGGCAAGAAATATCTAATTGCACAATATTGTGAAATATCAAAAAAAAAATTAATTAGAGTTATCTTTCTTTGTCCAGAATAGTAAGCAAGAAATATCCTATTGCACATGTGCAATAGCAAGAATTTTTTTTAATTGGAGTTATCTTTCTTTGTCCAGAATCAACTTAAATCTTTGTTATATACAATATACAATGTATATACACTTTTTACTACCAACTGATAAATTTAAATAATCTTTACCATTCAGTGATAACAAGCAGTTTTTTTACATCTTAATATTTTATGATGTATTTAAATGAGTAGTTATTGTTGCAAACTCCATTAGAATATTTTAATTGAGATTAGTTTTGGAATAAGGGAAAGGGGGATGTGATTAAAAAATTGGGTTCAATTTTTCTCTTTTGAAATTTCATAAATAAAAAGAAAATTTCTTCAAACATTTTTTTGGGAAGGATTTATATTCAACAGCATAGTGAATTGCTCTAAGAGAAAACAAAAAATTTAAGTTCATTAGAACACATTCATTCTGTGTCAGAAACCTATGCTGTGTCAACTATTTAATCACAATCCAAATTTAGAGCTGAATCCAGCTTGAATGTTGTGTCCATACTTGCCCCAACCGTTCAGGGTTCAACCTCTGCGGTCGTATAAAGCTACGCCCTGCAGAGCATCTGGTTTGGGTTATTGTGGCGGGAATGCAGAGTTTGGTAAGGAATTAGTGACTTATGACCATGATGACTGTAACAATGATACTTGTGTCTACAGTTACTCTGTGTTATTGTTACTTCAGATTGATTAAACTTTAACTTTCTATATTTCTATATGTTTGTTCTATAACTTCCATGATCTCACTTGTATTTTGTTTATCATTTAGGAAGCCTTTAACATCAGTCGAGGCAAATAGGAAATTGCATAATATTATGAAATAGCATAATTATACTTACATCTTGTGACAAATTTGAGTTATCTCTCTTAGACTCGCCTTGACAATTTAGACATGGGAGATAACAACTGATGTCTTGAAAGAATTGTAAGGGAGACAACTTAATATTATCATAAGTATAATTAGGATATAGCAGGAATTTAATAATCTGTTTTACATTGATTTATTTTTGTAACAATTCATGTATTGATAAGACCTTATCGTATTATCATGATTATTATAATTTAAATCTTTGCATGAGTTATATTTCAAATGTTGAATCTCACTGTTCAAATCATATAACGTTTCCATTTTTATTCACAATTGCATGATTTTGTTGTGTTATTCTTTGACGCTATCGGTAAATCTTATTAGTGGTAAAACGGAAAACCCTCGTGTTTTTATTATTATCATTATTATCATTATATGCATAACAAATGTTTCTGTCTGTTTTTTTCTCGTACAATAACATTTGAGAAATCGATTGTATTTTTCTACTAGTATTTTGAGAGAATATTTTTTTTCTAGATATTTGTTTACATAATCATTAATCAAGTTCGGTTTTATAATTAATGTTTCCGGAATTACTAAGACCTTTCACCGTTCTGGTGTCCTCTCTGATCTTTCGAGTCGTTCCGAAATCTTAAGATTTGATCAAAAATTTATATAAGAAAGAGTTAAAGACATATCAAATATACATATATATGTATTTTACCTCCTATAGATTTATAGGGATATGATTGGTTACAGGACTACACATGTTGACTATATATATTTGATATAGGGTGTCTTAAAAAAATATGGGGTTATTTACCAAATAGGGTTTTAGTTACCATATGGGATTAGTTAAGAGTTACTTCCATTTTAAAGCAAAAAAAGTATGATAGTTTTCACAGACGAAGGAATTGATGAAATAACATTAAAAGAAGTTCATAAAAGATATTTGTAGCTAAGAAGTTGTTATTGTTGGTATTAAAGACTTACTTCCATTTCAAAACGAAAAAAAAAAGAAATATAAAAGGTTTTTAAAGAGTGTCGAAAGATACCAGAGGGACAGTCAAACTCAAAGATCGAAAACAAACTGACAATGTCATAGATAAAAGAAAAGACAAAGCAAAACAGACAAACAATCATTTTAGCATACAGGACACAACATAGAAAACGTAAAACAGAGCAACACGAACCCCACTAAAAACTATTGGAGATCTCAGTTGATCTGGAATGGTAAGCAGATCCGTCTCCGCATATGGCATCCGTCGTGTTGCTCATGTAATTACAAATCCACTAAATAGTCTAATTCAGTTGGTCACATTCATCTGTGAAACGGTTATTCCATAACGGTCAACCAATTCGTGATGGCGTCCGTTAAATCAACAGACGAAAAAAAATGATAGATGTAATGATTAAATTCATAAAACAAATGTTAAGCTAACCAGTTGTTATTGTTGGCGTTTGTTTTTTTAATAGAAAATGGTAGGTTCCTAATACTAAGTAAGGACGACTTAATATATACTACACCTAAAGATAGTCCATAAGATAAGTTCGTTACACAGTGGACTAGTGACCTAATCGCTCTCACTCCATATGGAATTTACTGACCCCCGTATATACCGTATATTAGGTCACTAACACACCATGTAACTAAAATGATATACATGGATATGTCATTTACTGTGTTTCGACGCTAGACAAAAACTGACGAGGAAATGTAGCATCTGGCCACATACTGTAGAGGCTAATAGGTCGAGTGGTATAGAGCGCTGAGCATATTGCAATGCGATTTGGTGTCATGATATCTCAGTAGCAGGGGTTAAAATCCCAGCCAAGGAAGAACAAAAATGTGTACCTGCAATTTCTCAATAATATGTATGTCCCTTAAATGTGTTTCTTGTTGTACCACTGCTGGATGCATGAATTTCTCCAAATACTTCCCTCGAAGATAGTACCAGCTAATGAAACAAGTGGCCCCCTTGAATTCTGACATTTTCATACCTCGTAGTATTCTGTTGCACCTTTTCTATTAGTTCAGGATCCAGTTTGTACAATTTATGCAGACAAATATGTAAATGTGTTTTCATACATGACCCCTTTTCTCTGCATTTCAAAGATAAAATAGTTGATTTCTGGTTTGTCTCTAATATATTATTTTGTAATTTCTATGAAGAGAGTGTAACTACTCAGTTGCCTCAGTCTTTCATTTATATATTCTGTTTTAATCACTGTGGTATTATTTTATCTGCTTTTCGAATAACTGTTTTTGTTTCGTTTCAGGGAATACATTCCTTTTCTTTCCAGCATAGTGAGATAATCGCGTGCTTTTTGTAATGTTAAATTATGTATCTCAATATTAGTTTTGAATATAAATGTCTCAATTGCATTGTTTACAAGTTCCGGTTCAAATGCGTAATTTGTTAAAAAGGGATGACGTTTTAAAATATCACCCTTGTCAAAATTTATATTTACATGTCTAGCAAATGTATTTTGTTATAATAAAACACCCATGCAACCACGCATCCCATATTGCTGATAGGACCCGACACAAATATCAATTTCGTGTTTCGGTAGTTAAGCTTGGGATGGTCATTTTAAGATGCATTATTTGAATATAATCTAATATGAAAATTATCATATTGATATATTTATATTTTAATTCTTCTTCAATATATCTAGTTATTATGACAGATCTACCATCATCAGGGGTCCAACTGTCAATTTAATGTTAAAGTCTTTAACTTTGATCTACTAAGCATATCTCCAATACTTTTATGTTTGCTATACGCAACTATTGGTGCTGTATTGAATATTTGTACACAGTCTTCGTCGAACTGTAATAAATGCCAGTGTTTCATTATACGTTTCTTTATTTTACGTATATATGGATTATATTTAGTTATTAAAACTAACGGAATACTTTGCTTCTCTTTAGATTTGTTTTGTTGTAATAAATCAGTACGGTCAATTGATAAAGCATCAGTAATACTATCATCTATTTCCACGTTATCATAACCCCTATCTAATAATTTCACTTTGAAATTAGTTAGATTGTTTATTAATTTGTTATGATCACTTGTATTTCTAATTTGCCGTATTGCTTCACCTTTAATAAATCCTCTGAATACATGCTGTGAGTGACAGCTATTTCTGTGCAGAAACAGATAAGAATTTGTTTCTTTAAAATGTATTTCGAGGTCAAGAATGCCATATGTTGTAAATCTTTGACCTTTAATTACATCAACATCCAAGAACGACATTTTATCGTTTTTGATTTCATAGGTGAACTTTAATAAGGGGTTATAATCATTTGCTAGACGAAAAAAATCTATAATTTCATCTGATGTTCCATCATATATTATGAATCCATCGTCTCTATATCTGCCATGATAGAATATTTTGTCTTTATATTGAAATGCAGAAATAATTTGATTCATTATTTCAAACATAAGTATGTCACAGATTTCCGGTGAAGGAACTGCACCAATTGCCGTACCTATTACTTGTTTGTAAATTTTCCCATCAAATTCAAATACATTGTTTTCTAAAATAATTCTCAACAAATGTATTAATACATTGACTGGCGGAGCATTGACTTTGAAGTTTGATTTGTCAAAACTGTCATAGGCTCGTTCAACCGCACTCAATAACGCTTCTTGAGGTAGATTAGTAAACATCTGTGTTATATCATATGAAACCAAAAGGCTGTTTGCCATAGGTTTTAATTTCTCAATGATATTAATGAACGATGTAGTATCTTTTATATATGTAGACTGATTTTGAACTATTGGTATAAGAAAATAGTCAACGTAATGACCTATAAGTTCAGTTACAGAACCACACTGTGATATAATTGGTCTGCCAGGTGGAATTATATTTAATTCATTTAATCCATCATGTTGTATTTGTTTAAACGTCTCTGTTTCAAGACGGTGAATTTTTGGGAGAATATAAATTCTCCCTAATCGTGCATCTCTTAATTTTTGACCATTTGTTAAAAATTTAAATGATATTTTGTCGATTATGCCTTGGTCGTATAATGATTTAATATACTCAATGACCTGGATTTTCAGTTCTGCCATGTTAAATGAATCTAATTGGCAGTAATGTTGAGTATTTAGTTGTCTTGTGACTTCTGTTATGTAGTCTAGCCTGTCTAAAATAACACAATTTGAATTTTTATCTGCCTTTTTTATTACTATTGTTTCATCATTTTTCAAATTGCGTAGCGCTATTCTTTCGCCCTTAGTAAGATTGTTTTTTACATTTCTTTCTATTGGTAGAAAAGACAATTCAAGCTTGGTTAAATCTATATATTTTCCAACGTATGGCACGTAGAGGCAGGTTTATATCCTGTATTGCTACGAAATGGATGAAGGTCAGTTTTTTCTTGACTGAACATATACCGACATCGTAATTTTCTAGCAAATTCATTGTAGTCTTTTAGTATAGACATTTTTGCATTTTTGCTTGATGGCGTTGGTATAAATTTCAAGCCTTTCGCCAACAGGATATATTCCTGATTTGATAATCTGCGTTTTGATAGATTAATTACATGCTTTTTTGCATGTGCAGTTCTTTGCTGCATATTGTATTTATTCCGTTCTTTTTTATTGTAGAATCGGAATTTTTGCTTTTTAGCATTTCTATTAAAACGACGTGCCATTTTTGAGTTCACATTGGGTGATTCTCTTAGCTACGTGCCTTTGTTGAGCTCACATTGGGTGGCTGAAGAATTTTTAGATTTACACATGTTATAAACCTTGAAAGAAGATCCGCCCAAATTCACGTGGGTTGATAGGCGGGGATAAGATAGCAGTGATAAATTGTCCGTGTTGATGATGTATAAATGAGTCACATTGTTTTGTGGAACTTTTCAAAGTAAATCATGTCATGAAGTATTTTCAACTCAAGGCTAAAAGCTTTGTCCACCGGAACAATAAATTAACACCATATACGTATCCCATCAAACAGGAAATGCGGATCATTCTCCATGCAGAAAACGATTCTCGGTAAGGTGCAGTAGGACAGCCGTCCATGAATACATTTTGTTATAATAAAACACCCATGCAACCACGCATCCCATATTGCTGATAGGACCCGACACAAATATCAATTTCGTGTTTCGGTAGTTAAGCTTGGGATGGTCATTTTAAGATGCATTATTTGAATATAATCTAATATGAAAATTATCATATTGATATATTTATATTTTAATTCTTCTTCAATATATCTAGTTATTATGACAGATCTACCATCATCAGGGGTCCAACTGTCAATTTAATGTTAAAGTCTTTAACTTTGATCTACTAAGCATATCTCCAATACTTTTATGTTTGCTATACGCAACTATTGGTGCTGTATTGAATATTTGTACACAGTCTTCGTCGAACTGTAATAATTTTTTGTTATAATAAAACACCCATGCAACCACGCATCCCATATTGCTGATAGGACCCGACACAAATATCAATTTCGTGTTTCGGTAGTTAAGCTTGGGATGGTCATTTTAAGATGCATTATTTGAATATAATCAAATATGAAAATTATTCATGTTTATATTGATATATTTATATTTTAATTCTTCTTCAATATATCTAGTTGTTATGACAGATCTACCATCATCAGGGGTCCAACTGTCAATTTTATGTTACATTCTTTAACTTTGATCTACTAAGCATATCTCCAATACTTTTATGTTTGCTATACGCAACTATTGGTGCTGTATTGAATATTTGTACACAGTCTTCGCCGAACTGTAATAAATGCCAGTGTTTCATTATACGTTTCTTTATTTTACGTATATATGGATTATATTTAGTTATTAAAACTAACGGAATACTTTGCTTCTCTTTAGATTTGTTTTGTTGTAATAAATCAGTACGGTCAATTGATAAAGCATCAGTAATACTATCATCTATTTCAGCGTTATCATAACCCCTATCTAATAATTTCACTTTGAAATTAGTTAGATTGTTTATTAATTTGTTATGGTCACTTGTATTTCTAATTTGCCGTATTGCTTCACCTTTAATAAATCCTCTGAATACATGCTGTGAGTGACAGCTATTTCTGTGCAGAAACAGATAAGAATTTGTTTCTTTAAAATGTATTTCAAGGTCAAGGATGCCATATGTTGTAAATCGTTGACCTTTAATTACATCAACATCCAAGAACGACATTTTATCGTTTTTGATTTCATAGGTGAACTTTAATAAGGGGTTATAATCATTTGCTAGACGAAAAAAATCTATAATTTCATCTGATGTTCCATCATATATTATGAATCCATCGTCTCTATATCTTCCATGATAGAATATTTTGTCTTTATATTGAAATGCAGAAATAATTTTATTCATTATTTCAAACATAAGTATGTCAAAGATTTCCGGTGAAGGAACTGCACCAATTGCCGTACCTATTACTTGTTTGTAAATTTTCCCATCAAATTCAAATACATTGTTTTCTAAAATAATTCTCAACAAATGTATCAATACATTGACTGGCGGAGCATTGACTTTGAAGTTTAATTTGTCAAAACTGTCATATGCTCGTTCAACCGCACCCAATAACGCTTCTTGAGGTAGATTAGTAAACATCTGTGTTATATCATATGAAACCAAAAGGCTGTTTGCCATAGGTTTTAATTTCTCAATGATATTAATGAACGATGTAGTATCTTTTATATATGTAGACTGATTTTGAACTATTGGTATAAGAAAATAGTCAACGTAATGACCTATAAGTTCAGTTACAGAACCACACTGTGATATAATTGGTCTGCCAGGTGGAATTATATTTAATTCATTTAATCCATCATGTTGTATTTGTTTAAACGTCTCTGTTTCAAGACAATGAATTTTTGGGAGAATATAAATTCTCCCTAATCGTGCATCTCTTAATTTTTGACCATTTGTTAAAAATTTAAATGATATTTTGTCGATTATGCCTTGGTCGTATAATGATTTAATATACTCAATGACCTGGATTTTCAGTTCTGCCATGTTAAATGAATCTAATTGGCAGTAATGTTGAGTATTTAGTTGTCTTGTGACTTCTGTTATGTAGTCTAGCCTGTCTAAAATAACACAATTTGAATTTTTATCTGCCTTTTTTATTACTATTGTTTCATCATTTTTCAAATTGCGTAGCGCTATTCTTTCGCCCTTAGTAAGATTGTTTTTTTACATTTCTTTCTATTGGTAGAAAAGACAATTCAAGCTTGGTTAAATCTATATAATTTTCCAACGTATGGCACGTAGAGGCAGGTTTATATCCTGTATTGCTACGAAATGGATGAAGGTCAGTTTTTTCTTGACTGAACATATACCGACATCGTAATTTTCTAGCAAATTCATTGTAGTCTTTTAGTATAGACATTTTTGCATTTTTGCTTGATGGCGTTGGTATAAATTTCAAGCCTTTCGCCAACAGGATATATTCCTGATTTGATAATCTGCGTTTTGATAGATTAATAACATGCTTTTTTGCATGTGCAGTTCTTTGCTGCATATTGTATTTATTCCGTTCTTTTTTATTGTAGAATCGGAATTTTTGCTTTTTAGCATTTCTATTAAAACGACGTGCCATTTTTGAGTTCACATTGGGTGATTCTCTTAGCTACGTGCCTTTGTTGAGCTCACATTGGGTGGCTGAAGAATTTTTAGGTTTACACATGTTATAAACCTTGAAAGAAGATCCGCCCATATTCACGTGGGTTGATAGGCGGGAATAAGATAGCAGTGAGAAATTGTCCGTGTTGATGATGTATAAATGAGTCACATTGTTTTGTGGAATTTTTCAAAGTAAATCATGTCATGAAGTATTTTCAACTCAAGGCTAAAAGCTTTGTCCACCGGAACAATAAATTAACACCATATACGTATCCCATCAAACAGGAAATGCGGATCATTCTCAATGCAGAAAACGATTCTCGGTAAGGTGCAGTAGGACAGCCGTCCATGAATACATTTTGTTATAATAAAACACCCATGCAACCACGCATCCCATATTGCTGATAGGACCCGACACAAATATCAATTTCGTGTTTCGGTAGTTGGGCGGATCTTCTTTCAAGGTTTATAACATGTGTAAACATAAAAATTCTTCAGCCACCCAATGTGAGCTCAACAAAGGCACGTAGCTAAGAGAATCACCCAATGTGAACTCAAAAATGGCACGTCGTTTTAATAGAAATGCTAAAAAGCAAAAATTCCGATTCTACAATAAAAAAGAACGGAATAAATACAATATGCAGCAAAGAACTGCACATGCAAAAAAGCATGTTATTAATCTATCAAAACGCAGATTATCAAATCAGGAATATATCCTGTTGGCGAAAGGCTTGAAATTTATACCAACGCCATCAAGCAAAAATGCAAAAATGTCTATACTAAAAGACTACAATGAATTTGCTAGAAAATTACGATGTCGGTATATGTTCAGTCAAGAAAAAACTGACCTTCATCCATTTCGTAGCAATACAGGATATAAACCTGCCTCTACGTGCCATACGTTGGAAAATTATATAGATTTAACCAAGCTTGAATTGTCTTTTCTACCAATAGAAAGAAATGTAAAAAAACAATCTTACTAAGGGCGAAAGAATAGCGCTACGCAATTTGAAAAATGATGAAACAATAGTAATAAAAAAGGCAGATAAAAATTCAAATTGTGTTATTTTAGACAGGCTAGACTACATAACAGAAGTCACAAGACAACTAAATACTCAACATTACTGCCAATTAGATTCATTTAACATGGCAGAACTGAAAATCCAGGTCATTGAGTATATTAAATCATTATACGACCAAGGCATAATCGACAAAATATCATTTAAATTTTTAACAAATGGTCAAAAATTAAGAGATGCACGATTAGGGAGAATTTATATTCTCCCAAAAATTCATTGTCTTGAAACAGAGACGTTTAAACAAATACAACATGATGGATTAAATGAATTAAATATAATTCCACCTGGCAGACCAATTATATCACAGTGTGGTTCTGTAACTGAACTTATAGGTCATTACGTTGACTATTTTCTTATACCAATAGTTCAAAATCAGTCTACATATATAAAAGATACTACATCGTTCATTAATATCATTGAGAAATTAAAACCTATGGCAAACAGCCTTTTGGTTTCATATGATATAACACAGATGTTTACTAATCTACCTCAAGAAGCGTTATTGGGTGCGGTTGAACGAGCATATGACAGTTTTGACAAATTAAACTTCAAAGTCAATGCTCCGCCAGTCAATGTATTGATACATTTGTTGAGAATTATTTTAGAAAACAATGTATTTGAATTTGATGGGAAAATTTACAAACAAGTAATAGGTACGGCAATTGGTGCAGTTCCTTCACCGGAAATCTGTGACATACTTATGTTTGAAATAATGAATAAAATTATTTCTGCATTTCAATATAAAGACAAAATATTCTATCATGGAAGATATAGAGACGATGGATTCATAATATATGATGGAACATCAGATGAAATTATAGATTTTTTTCGTCTAGCAAATGATTATAACCCCTTATTAAAGTTCACCTATGAAATCAAAAACGATAAAATGTCGTTCTTGGATGTTGATGTAATTAAAGGTCAACGATTTACAACATATGGCATCCTTGACCTTGAAATACATTTTAAAGAAACAAATTCTTATCTGTTTCTGCACAGAAATAGCTGTCACTCACAGCATGTATTCAGAGGATTTATTAAAGGTGAAGCAATACGGCAAATTAGAAATACAAGTGACCATAACAAATTAATAAACAATCTAACTAATTTCAAAGTGAAATTATTAGATAGGGGTTATGATAACGCTGAAATAGATGATAGTATTACTGATGCTTTATCAATTGACCGTACTGATTTATTACAACAAAACAAATCTAAAGAGAAGCAAAGTATTCCGTTAGTTTTAATAACTAAATATAATCCATATATACGTAAAATAAAGAAACGTATAATGAAACACTGGCATTTATTACAGTTCGGCGAAGACTGTGTACAAATATTCAATACAGCACCAATAGTTGCGTATAGCAAACATAAAAGTATTGGAGATATGCTTAGTAGATCAAAGTTAAAGAATGTAACATAAAATTGACAGTTGGACCCCTGATGATGGTAGATCTGTCATAACAACTAGATATATTGAAGAAGAATTAAAATATAAATATATCAATATAAACATGAATAATTTTCATATTTGATTATATTCAAATAATGCATCTTAAAATGACCATCCCAAGCTTAACTACCGAAACACGAAATTGATATTTGTGTCGGGTCCTATCAGCAATATGGGATGCGTGGTTGCATGGGTGTTTTATTATAACAAAAAATTATTACAGTTCGACGAAGACTGTGTACAAATATTCAATACAGCACCAATAGTTGCGTATAGCAAACATAAAAGTATTGGAGATATGCTTAGTAGATCAAAGTTAAAGACTTTAACATTAAATTGACAGTTGGACCCCTGATGATGGTAGATCTGTCATAATAACTAGATATATTGAAGAAGAATTAAAATATAAATATATCAATATGATAATTTTCATATTAGATTATATTCAAATAATGCATCTTAAAATGACCATCCCAAGCTTAACTACCGAAACACGAAATTGATATTTGTGTCGGGTCCTATCAGCAATATGGGATGCGTGGTTGCATGGGTGTTTTATTATAACAAAATGTATTCATGGACGGCTGTCCTACTGCACCTTACCGAGAATCGTTTTCTGCATGGAGAATGATCCGCATTTCCTGTTTGATGGGATACGTATATGGTGTTAATTTATTGTTCCGGTGGACAAAGCTTTTAGCCTTGAGTTGAAAATACTTCATGACATGATTTACTTTGAAAAGTTCCACAAAACAATGTGACTCATTTATACATCATCAACACGGACAATTTATCACTGCTATCTTATCCCCGCCTATCAACCCACGTGAATTTGGGCGGATCTTCTTTCAAGGTTTATAACATGTGTAAATCTAAAAATTCTTCAGCCACCCAATGTGAGCTCAACAAAGGCACGTAGCTAAGAGAATCACCCAATGTGAACTCAAAAATGGCACGTCGTTTTAATAGAAATGCTAAAAAGCAAAAATTCCGATTCTACAATAAAAAAGAACGGAATAAATACAATATGCAGCAAAGAACTGCACATGCAAAAAAGCATGTAATTAATCTATCAAAACGCAGATTATCAAATCAGGAATATATCCTGTTGGCGAAAGGCTTGAAATTTATACCAACGCCATCAAGCAAAAATGCAAAAATGTCTATACTAAAAGACTACAATGAATTTGCTAGAAAATTACGATGTCGGTATATGTTCAGTCAAGAAAAAACTGACCTTCATCCATTTCGTAGCAATACAGGATATAAACCTGCCTCTACGTGCCATACGTTGGAAAATTATATAGATTTAACCAAGCTTGAATTGTCTTTTCTACCAATAGAAAGAAATGTAAAAAACAATCTTACTAAGGGCGAAAGAATAGCGCTACGCAATTTGAAAAATGATGAAACAATAGTAATAAAAAAGGCAGATAAAAATTCAAATTGTGTTATTTTAGACAGGCTAGACTACATAACAGAAGTCACAAGACAACTAAATACTCAACATTACTGCCAATTAGATTCATTTAACATGGCAGAACTGAAAATCCAGGTCATTGAGTATATTAAATCATTATACGACCAAGGCATAATCGACAAAATATCATTTAAATTTTTAACAAATGGTCAAAAATTAAGAGATGCACGATTAGGGAGAATTTATATTCTCCCAAAAATTCACCGTCTTGAAACAGAGACGTTTAAACAAATACAACATGATGGATTAAATGAATTAAATATAATTCCACCTGGCAGACCAATTATATCACAGTGTGGTTCTGTAACTGAACTTATAGGTCATTACGTTGACTATTTTCTTATACCAATAGTTCAAAATCAGTCTACATATATAAAAGATACTACATCGTTCATTAAATCATTGAGAAATTAAAACCTATGGCAAACAGCCTTTTGGTTTCATATGATATAACACAGATGTTTACTAATCTACCTCAAGAAGCGTTATTGGGTGCGGTTGAACGAGCATATGACAGTTTTGACAAATTAAACTTCAAAGTCAATGCTCCGCCAGTCAATGTATTGATACATTTGTTGAGAATTATTTTAGAAAACAATGTATTTGAATTTGATGGGAAAATTTACAAACAAGTAATAGGTACGGCAATTGGTGCAGTTCCTTCACCGGAAATCTGTGACATACTTATGTTTGAAATAATGAATAAAATTATTTCTGCATTTCAATATAAAGACAAAATATTCTATCATGGAAGATATAGAGACGATGGATTCATAATATATGATGGAACATCAGATGAAATTATAGATTTTTTTCGTCTAGCAAATGATTATAACCCCTTATTAAAGTTCACCTATGAAATCAAAAACGATAAAATGTCGTTCTTGGATGTTGATGTAATTAAAGGTCAACGATTTACAACATATGGCATCCTTGACCTTGAAATACATTTTAAAGAAACAAATTCTTATCTGTTTCTGCACAGAAATAGCTGTCACTCACAGCATGTATTCAGAGGATTTATTAAAGGTGAAGCAATACGGCAAATTAGAAATACAAGTGACCATAACAAATTAATAAACAATCTAACTAATTTCAAAGTGAAATTATTAGATAGGGGTTATGATAACGCTGAAATAGATGATAGTATTACTGATGCTTTATCAATTGACCGTACTGATTTATTACAACAAAACAAATCTAAAGAGAAGCAAAGTATTCCGTTAGTTTTAATAACTAAATATAATCCATATATACGTAAAATAAAGAAACGTATAATGAAACACTGGCATTTATTACAGTTCGGCGAAGACTGTGTACAAATATTCAATACAGCACCAATAGTTGCGTATAGCAAACATAAAAGTATTGGAGATATGCTTAGTAGATCAAAGTTAAAGAATGTAACATAAAATTGACAGTTGGACCCCTGATGATGGTAGATCTGTCATAACAACTAGATATATTGAAGAAGAATTAAAATAAAATATATCAATATAAACATGAATAATTTTCATATTTGATTATATTCAAATAATGCATCTTAAAATGACCATCCCAAGCTTAACTACCGAAACACGAAATTGATATTTGTGTCGGGTCCTATCAGCAATATGGGATGCGTGGTTGCATGGGTGTTTTATTATAACAAAAAAAAAAATTTACAACATATGGCATCCTTGACCTTGAAATACATTTTAAAGAAACAAATTCTTATCTGTTTCTGCACAGAAATAGCTGTCACTCACAGCATGTATTCAGAGGATTTATTAAAGGTGAAGCAATACGGCAAATTAGAAATACAAGTGACCATAACAAATTAATAAACAATCTAACTAATTTCAAAGTGAAATTATTAGATAGGGGTTATGATAACGCTGAAATAGATGATAGTATTACTGATGCTTTATCAATTGACCGTACTGATTTATTACAACAAAACAAATCTAAAGAGAAGCAAAGTATTCCGTTAGTTTTAATAACTAAATATAATCCATATATACGTAAAATAAAGAAACGTATAATGAAACACTGGCATTTATTACAGTTCGGCGAAGACTGTGTACAAATATTCAATACAGCACCAATAGTTGCGTATAGCAAACATAAAAGTATTGGAGATATGCTTAGTAGATCAAAGTTAAAGAATGTAACATAAAATTGACAGTTGGACCCCTGATGATGGTAGATCTGTCATAACAACTAGATATATTGAAGAAGAATTAAAATATAAATATATCAATATAAACATGAATAATTTTCATATTTGATTATATTCAAATAATGCATCTTAAAATGACCATCCCAAGCTTAACTACCGAAACACGAAATTGATATTTGTGTCGGGTCCTATCAGCAATATGGGATGCGTGGTTGCATGGGTGTTTTATTATAACAAAACGTGTACATTTCAAATATCAAATTTCTGTCCTCCAAAAATGAGTTGGATGGGGTTTATAAGTTACAAAAACCCAACTTTCTAGAACATGGCGTTGTCGCATATCAAATGAAAGATCATCAAGTCTTAAATGTTACATATATCATACTTCCGATCTCGAAAATGTAGGCCGATGGGGTCATTAAGTGTAAAAAGCGAAAAGTTTCAGAAGGTATGCTTGTCGTATATCAAACGAAAGGTCGTACAAAGTACATTACGAAAACATCACTTTTACAGGAAAGACCTTTTAATTGTTTTAATTGTTATTTGAATGGAGCGTTGTCTCATTGGCACGCACACCACATCTTCCTATATCTAATTAGTTAATTTATATTATTCACATTTAAGAATTATGGTTATTTAATATATTGAAAGTTTAAACGAACGTTAATAGACCGTTGTGCTTCAAAACAGTTTAATCAAAAAATGAAAGACTTTGTGAAAATAGGATTCCAAATGTTACATATATCATACTTCCGATCTCGAAAATGTAGGCCGATGGGGTCATTAAGTGTAAAAAGCGAAAAGTTTTAGAAGGTATGCTTGTCGTATATCAAACGAAAGGTCGTACAAAGTACATTACGAAAACATCACTTTTACAGGAAAGACCTTTTACTAGTTTTAATTGTTATTTGAATGGAGCGTTGTCTCATTGGCACGCACACCACATCTTCCTATATCTAATTAGTTAATTTATATTATTCACATTTAAGAATTATGGTTATTTAATATATTGAAAGTTTAAACGAACGTTAATAGACCGTTGTGCTTCAAAACAGTTTAATCAAAAAATGAAAGACTTTGTGAAAATAGGATTCCAAATGTTACATATATCATACTTCCGATCTCGAAAATGTAGGCCGATGGGTCATTAAGTGTAAAAAGCGAAAAGTTTTAGAAGGTATGCTTGTCGTATATCAAACGAAAGGTCGTACAAAGTACATTACGAAAACATCACTTTTACAGGAAAGACCTTTTACTAGTTTTAATTGTTATTTGAATGGAGCGTTGTCTCATTGGCACGCACACCACATCTTCCTATATCTAATTAGTTAATTTATATTATTCACATTTAAGAATTATGGTTATTTAATATATTGAAAGTTTAAACGAACGTTAATAGACCGTTGTGCTTCAAAACAGTTTAATCAAAAAATGAAAGACTTTGTGAAAATAGGATTCCAAGTACGTCAAGAGTTTAATATTTTTTGGTAGATAAATTTTCACAATATGTATAACACGTCTTGATATTTGCCAACAATCTTTCTCACGAGGGCAATGTAACATTAACGATACTTTTACAAAATAAATAAATAAATATTAAATCGAATTGATATATCAAATTTTTTATATCGATGATATAATGTGTTAAATTTTCTTTCCGATATTGCTAAATATCCCTTCTTATATTTTTCTAATTAAATAATTTTGAATAGCAAACACTTTCATAACGTTAAAAATAGTAACTAATGTCCCTTTAAATAATCATCGCAGACATCTGTTTCTACTAATTAAGTCAAGTATTAGGCTATAACTGCAAGCTGGTAGAATTAATTTATCATACAGAATCTTATTCTACAGGAGTGTTTCTCCTAAATCAGATGGGTTGTGTAGAATGTCGTATGTTCGGAAGATTTTTCAGTAGACGATTTAAAAAACATAAAGCAAAATTGATAAATTAAAGCTATATGGTATGTTTTCTGAAATTTCCCAGGACAGTTTCTTTTTGGACAACTTCATTTTTTCTCAGAATCATTTGATTGAAGACTGTTTTGGTCCTACTGAAAATGTTTGATTTCAGTCATTTTTTCAAGGTCATTTTATGAATTTAAATTAAAATGAATATACAAGTTTATTATTAAAGTTTAACAGATGTCCTGTTTACTCATAATATAGATATGTGGCTTTTATCGTATTTGAATCAGGAGAAAATGTATTTATTATCAATATTGTAGTGTTAATATTCATCATAGTAGTGTAAAACTATTATATTTCTATGTTTTGACTATTGTGACTGTTGTACTTTATAGCATTTGACATTTGACTTGTTCTTTCGCAATTTTAATTTCAACCTAATCGAATACTAGTATTTAACTTTTATGGACTAATTTTACATCCACAGAATTCCTGATGACATCTTCTACCAATGTGTTACATGTATTTTCTCCGTTTCTGTAAACGTTAATTAGTACTTGTTTGTATTCAATACACCTCGATTTTTTTTTAATTAAGCACCCCAACTCACTGTAAATATATGTGTAAATATTTTAAAAACATATATCCCCAAGTGGGAGTGATATATAACGGAGGAAATTACCTGAACAGAATAGAACGGAATTGGTGTATCTACATGTAATTTACACCAATATTTATTGTCAATGCAGAATGATAGTTGTCAATAATTTAGGGTGGTGGTCTTTATGCGATTTAACGATATGTAATTGAAAAGGTAAATAAATGCAGGATATCAATTTTCATTTTACGGCATCGTTGCAATTACGTTGTTAACAGAGCTAAATTCTATAGACATTTTTTAATATATCATCGTACATCTTGTATACGTTATTCAAATGGGGTTTCATAATTAATTTTTCTTTTTACCATTTTACATTCGAAAAAAGTGGAAATAAATTTAAATTTAAGAGTAAAACAAAATTTATAACGATCAAGTGGCAGATGGTAGTCGCATTACTAAGTAATCATGATAAAACCTACTTTCGACACAATATATACGAACTTCCTGGATTCACAACAAAGTATAGATATTCAATAGAAGAATGTAATCTAATAAATTAAAAAAAAAGGTATGATATGGACGACACAACCCATCTCGTACTTCTAATGAAAACAAACTGGAAGCAGTATGATATACTTGGTTGACATATATATAATTTGCTGGTTCGGGTTTGTAGAAAATATTTATATAATAAATGAAAGAAGACGCTGTAAGATTACCAATGAGACAACAATCCACTATAGACCATACGACGTTAAAGGTAACAATTTTTACTCTCACCGCATTTCCCATAAATAAAAATTGAGAAACAGACAATGCTATTTATGATTTTACTTCGTTTTTGTCGCTATTTTACGGAAGTGTAAAAGCCCCCGCCCCTCCCCCCCCTCCCCGACACATTTATTTTCTAACATGTTTCCCTATGTTTACGTAATAATGGAAACCTTTGCAAAATAACGCTGTGAAAGATTGGTTAGATCTTTACAAGCTTTCATATTGAAATAAATATATAAATAAAGATTTTTTATATCATTATATAAATAACACATAGCTGAGAGCAGATTGTTACCCCGAGAAAACATTGCCAACCGCGACGAAGCCAATCAAAATATGTCATGTTTACATGAAGTATAATAAAATTATATATTCTCTGATAAATTTCTACCCAATAATCTTAAATAATGACCTCACTAGATGGAAATTTATGTATTTCCATAATTCAATAAATTACGACATCCCATAATATAGTTACAACATTATCCAATTAACTAATATTATGAGGTTTCATAATAATGTCTTAAATTAGGATATTTTATAATATTATGCAATTTCCTATTTGCCTCGACTGACAAAGTAGACAAAATACGGAACACATTTCAGATTATTCTACATAAATAAACACAATATCGATACTTTGACTTATGTTTTTCCGAAGAAATATACAATATCTTTACGTGATCGTCTATCCCCCCCCCAAAAAAAAAAAAATAAATAGAAGAAAATAATAAGTTGAATAGACTTATGAATGTGCACTGTTTACGTTGTCGGTTGTTTTTATAAAAAAAATCAATCACGTTTATGTGCATGCCAACTGCATGTATACAGTTTCGTTTTTCTGTAGGTTTGTTTGTGGGCTTGTCTATGGTAGGAGTGGAGACCATACTATAAAAGATATGGGCAACATACAATCTCCTTACATTCAAGTTGAACGGAATATTGTTGCTCTGTCTGTGAAAAAAAAAACCCAAACAAACGTTTGTTTTAATTTAATAAATGTCCAACAAACACTTAAAAAATGAAGATTGTAGTTATACCACAGAAAATAAAAAAAGATAAACCGCGTTAAATGTAGCCGATAAAAAAAAAAACACTTTAAAAGTAAGCGCTTGTTGGAGTATTGTGAACGATTTGTTAGACCTATACAAGCTACCATATTGAAATAAATGTACATAAGATGAAGTTTTTTTTTCATTATCATTAATTTGTAGTCTATAATAATTTTCTGTCGAAGCATCTTAAATAATACCTCACTAGATTAAGATTTAAAAACCAAATGTTCTTTTTATTAAAAAAACTTTATCATAAATTCAACTGAAATTCAACAAACGATTTTTTACATCTCATAACTCTTTACAAAAATATGTTTTGATTTGAATATAGTTCCTTTATTCATGTGACTTTTTTTTTATTGTATATTAAATAAAAAAATGCTTGATTTTCATGTTTTCTTTCTTAACTAAATCACATTCAATATTTTGATGGCAGTAGGACATGCAAATGCCGATATTTAAAATAACACTACTATTAAATTATATATTACACATAAAACATTGTAAACTGTAACTTCAATATTAAGGTTTGTGATTATGAAATATTAATATTTTATGAATCATTAAAATCGAAAATTTGCTTTATATATTTATATAGCAAATGTTTCGTTAAAAGAAGTATCATTTTGTTGATCTCAAGAGTGTGTTGTTTTTAATTATATCCATTGTATGTTATTAATACAAATACACTGTTTTGTAACTTAAATTTTCTACAATCGTTTGTTTTTTCATTCTTTAAATTGTAAAAGATAACTGTTGTTCATTAATCATACCAAGAGGAGTTTTTCTCACACGCTGACAGAGACATATTATGTCTCTGACGCGGGACATCTTGACAGCAGTAATAAAGATTAGTTATGATACATCGTTGTGCACTTAAAATGCCGTATCTAACGATTTAATCTCATCATGATAATACGATCATGGAAGTATTCTTAGACTATTGACAATATAATATTTACAGAAGCTAAATCAACACAACAATACCGTAAAATACAGAAATAATAAATCTCCAAATAAAATAAATACACATATAATAAAGTGTCTACACACGTTAAATAAAGAAAATATCGCTATGTGCAAAATTGAGATCAAATGGGTGAATTTAGCTGTTAAATATTTTTGTTATTTGTCATTATTTTCGTGAACAAATACATCGTTATGCATTATAAAAACATAATGTTGCTAGATAATATTTTATTTGGTGTTTTGATATTTTATTGTTCCAACATGACAACAGACAAAAGGTTTGATTAATCTTTTTAAGTTTTATTATCTAAAGTATATTACGTCTTAAACTAGACAATTTAAGATTTCTAAAAGTATGCAGCTGTAAATCACATGCAAATCATGATAGATATATAAAGAAAACACATATTTAACCTTCGATTAGTATTAAAAAAATCAAAGTATCAAAGAACTATAACCGAAAGTTGTATTTTAAACCGATACCAGTTGTCTCCCATCGTTTAATTATAAACATAAAGCAAACTTCGTGGATTCGGGAGGATTTAATGGTGTTTCGTAGAAAATCTGACAGTTGTTCATTATGACCTAGTATAAGCACCACTCAAAAATAACTTTTTTTTCCGAGAAATTTCCCAAAATTTGTCGCAGGGCCCAAAAAACGACCGATTTTTTTTTTTAAATCGTAACATATTTCTTCTCTTATATATTTCCATAATTTTATGAATTACGAAATCCCATAATATAGTTACAAAGTTATCCGATCAACTAATATTATGAAGTTTCATAATAAAATGTTAAATTAGGATGTTTCATAATATTATGCAACTTCCTATCTGCCTCGACTGAACATGGCAACAGAACAGATTACAGATCACTTAAGATAGAAACATATCTCATGGCAGACAAGAAATTAGAGAAATGTTAAATATCTTATGAAGATATACATGATATAGCTATGGCAGAAGGTTCCAGTATTATATCTTCAGACAATATTAACAACAAGTTAGAAATGTTTATATACCAGCAAGACCAGAATGGTCAAGTAAAAACAGAGACAAATGGAGTGTTTCATAATGGTCAAGTAAAAACAGAGACAGATGAAGTGTTTAATACTGGAAATTTAGAGGGATCAATTAACATATCTTCTGACCAGATCGCAAACAGGTTAGAGGCGTACAACAGTAGACAGGGCAGTACAGAAACAGCTATTTCTATTGATTCTAATTCTCATATAGGTAATTCTAATTCTCATATAGGTAATTCTAATTCTCATATAGGTAATTCAAGCAGTTTACAGAATCACAACATAATCAATTCCAGTGAAAAACCTTTTGAATGTGGGGTATGTGGTAAAGGGTATATTAGTAGTTATTACTTGACAGGACACATGTTAAAACATACAGGTGATAGACCATTTCCATGTGAAGTTTGTGGTAAAGGGTTCCGTATGAGTAGAGACTTAAAGAGACACAAGGTCATACACACTGGTGAAAAACCATATAAATGTGAGGTATGTGGTAAAGGGTTTAGTGATAAAGGATATGTATTTCATCATAGGAGATCGGTGCATGGTGGTATCACCTATAAATGTGATATGTGTAGTCAAGAGCTGTGTAGTAAATCTAGCTTACAACGTCACTTATTAACACATACTAGTGATAAACCTCACGAGTGTGATGTGTGTGGTACATGTTTCAGTCAGAAACTGGGATTACAGAGACACATGCGAGTTCACGTTGGTAATAAAATTCATAAGTGTAATGTTTGTGGGAAACGTTTTAGTTATGCCCAGGGTTTGAGAAGACACACGAAGATACACACTGGTGAAAAACCCTTTACCTGTGATGTATGTGGTAAAGGATTTATTCAAGCTATTCAGTTACAAAATCACAAGAGAAAGCACGCAGCCAAAATCGTTGATGATAAAATTCACAAGTGTAATGTTTGTGGGAAACGTTTTAGCTATGGCCAGGGTTTGAGAAGACACACGAAGATACACACTGGAGAAAAACCCTTTTCCTGTGATGTATGTGGTAAAGGATTTATTCAAGCTATTCAGTTACAAAATCACAAGAGAAAGCACGCAGCAAAAAACGTTGATTATAAAATTCACAAGTGTGATGTTTGTGGGAAACGTTTTAGCTATGCCCAGGGTTTGAGAAGACACATGAAGATACACACTGGTGAAAAACCCTTTTCCTGTGATGTATGTGGTAAAGGATTTATTCAAGCTATTCAGTTAAAACATCACAAGAAAAAGCACCAAGAAGATAACATTAATGAACAAATGTCTGTAATGTCTGTGGAAAAAAGTTAAGTCTACGTTTTATCTTATAAATTCACAAATTTGAACACACATTGAAGATGTGCCTCACTTCATTGTTGTTTTAAAGGGTTTATGTACCTAATAAACATTTGAGAGCACACAGGGGTAATAAAAAATATACATCATTTACATGATTGTATGTTATCTGGATATCACTGGTTTTAAGGCAATTGGCATAATCAACAGGTGGTAGTCAGCCTTATTATTTTGGTAATATTTATAGGGGTATCTCCAGGTCAATGATACAAATATATCTTATTTCACTGTCCTACAGTTTGAAATGTCTTATGTATCTGGCCTGGAATAGACGTATTTACACTTGTATGCAAATTTGTCCGCCATTACGTAAAATCACACAGGTTCCCGTAAACTTTGACATCATAGTTTTAATTATTTTACGTCACAATTTAAAAGTGATTGTTGCTTGACGTCAAAAGGTGATTCGGAGTAGATCAAAGGTCATTCGGAGGCAAGATTCAGCTAAATACCAAAAGTGTAAATACGTTTATATATAACAATAAAAACATACTTACGTAATTGTCATGATAATGTTGGTTAATTTATAGTACATGCCATTGTGAATCATTGTAAACTGCCACCATAATGTTACACTAAGTTTTACATAATTGTAGACCTGAAATAAACATGATCAATCAGTATTTTCAAATGGTAGTATTCCAAATTTTATGATTTTATCACTTTTGTTAGTTATCAAAATATAGATACACTGTCATGACTGTATACATGATATATTCTAGCAAAAACGGTAGTGCTTCAAGACTTTTATATTTTGTATTTTATTTGAACATTGTTGAATTGTATGGAAGTTTTTTTCAAAACAGTAATTGTAATGTGATAGTGGTTTTTCATCAACATAGTTCTGTATGTTATCATGGTTATAATAGCCTGAGACTAGTTAAAATGTAGTTTCAGATAATAAGATATATCTGGAGTAGCTGGTTGTTTTCATTTTTGTTGAGCCTGCGACTTTTGTCGCAGAATGCTCGACATAGGGACAGTGATCCGGCGGCGGCGATGTTACCTTACTTCTAAAAAGCTTCATGTTTTAGAAGGTGGATGCTTTATACAAGTTTGATATATAGATGCCTTATGTTACAAGTTTCCGTGTGTCACATTTTTATTATACGACCGCAAAATTTGAAAAAATTTTCGTCGTATATTGCTATCACGTTGGCGTCGGCGTCGTCGTCGTCGTCGTCGTCGTCGTCGTCCGAATACTTTAAGTTTTCGCACTCTAACTTTAGTAAAAGTGAATGGAAATCTATGAAATTTTAACACAAGGTTTATGACCACAAAAGGAAGGTTGGTATTGATTTTGGGAGTTTTGGTTCTAACATTTTAGGAATTAGGGGCCAAAAAGGGCCCAAATAAGCATTTTCTTGGTTTTCGCACTATAACTTTAGTTTAAGTTAATAGAAATCTATGAAATTTTGACACAAGGTTTATGACCACAAAAGAACGGTTGGGATTGATTTTGGGAGTTTTGGTTTCCACAGTTTAGGAATTAGGGGCCAAAAAAGGGCCCAAATAAGCATTATTCTTGGTTTTCGCACAATAACTTTAGTTTAAGTAAATAGAAATCAATGAAATTTAAACACAATGTTAATGACTACAAAAGGAAGGTTGGTATTGATTTTGGGAGTTTAGGTCCCAACAGTTTAGGAATTAGGGGCCAAAAAGGGACCCAAATAAGCATTTTTCTTGGTTTTCGCACCATAACGTTAGTATAAGTAAATAGAAATCTATGAAATTTAAACACAAGGTTTATGACCATAAAAGGAAGGTTGGTATTGATTTTGGGAGTTTTGGTCCCAACAGAATAAGGGGCCCAAAGGGTCCAAAATTAAACTTTGTTTGATTTCATCAAAATTGAATAATTGGGGTTCTTTGATATGCCGAATCTAACTGTCATGACTGTGTATGTAGATTCTTAACTTTTGGTCTGTTTTCAAATTGGTCTACATTAAGGTCCAAAGGGTCCAAAATTAAACTTAGTTTGATTTTGACAAAAAATCAATCAGTTAGGTTCTTTGATATGCTGAATCTAAAAATGTACTTAGATTCTTGATTATTGGCCCAGTTTTCAAGTTGGTCCAAATCGGGGTCCAAAATTAAACTTTGTTTGATTTCATCAAAAATTGAATAAATGGGGTTCTTTGATATACCAAATCTAACTGTGTATGTAGATTCTTCATTTTTGGTCCTGTTTTCAAATTGGTCTACACTAAAGTCCAAAGGGTCCAAATTAAACTTAGTTTGATTTTAACAAAAAATGAAATCTTGGGGTTCTTTGATATGCTGAATCCAAAAATGTACTTAGATTTTTTATTATGGGCCCAGTTTTCAAGTTGGTCCAAATCAGGATCTAAAATTATTATATTAAGTATTGTGCAATAGCAAGTCTTTTCAATTGCACAGTATTGCGCAATGGCAAGAAATATCTAATTGCACAATATTGTGAAATAGCAATTTTTTTTTTAATTAGAGTTATCTCTCTTTGTCCAGAATAGTAAGCAAGAAATATCTAATTGCAAAATATTGTGCAATAGCAAGATTTTTTTTTAATTGGAGTTATCTTTCTTTGTCCAGAATCAACTTAAATCTTTGTTATATACAATATACAATGTATATTCACTTTTTACTACCAACTGATAAATTAAAATAATCTTTACCATTCAGTGATAACAAGCAGTTTTTTTACATCTTATTTCCTTATCTTATCTAAAATGTTTTTAGATAATGTATGTTGGACATTTGCCAGACATGACTATGATGTCATTTTCTATTTTTATTTGCCCATTACTTTATGTAAATAACTTCATTGGAAATTTGCCAATATAAAATGTTGCTGATGAAGTTTTTTTTATTGTTTTATACAATAAACAATGTATATTCACTTTTACTACCAACCAATCTTTACCATTCAGTGTTAACAAGCACTTTATTTTACATTTTAATATTTTATGATGTATTTAAAAGAGTAGTTATTGTTGCAAACTCCATTAGAAATTTGAATTGATATCAGTTTTGGAAAAAAGGAAACGGGGATGTGAAAAAAGGGGGGGGGGTTAAATTTTTCTCATTTCAGATTTCATAAATAAAAAAAAATTTCTTCAAACATTTTTTTGAGAGGATTAATATTCAACAGCATAGTGAATTGCTAAAAGGCAAAAACAAACTTTTAAGTTCATTAGACCACATTCATTCTGTGTCAGAAACCTATGCTGTGTCAACTATTTAATTTTAGATTTAAAAAGTTTGAAGAAGAAATCTTTAATTGTAAAATATGTAAAATCTTGACATTTGTTTTTTTGTAAAAAAAAACCATGTAATGTCAAAAATTTGATCACAATCCAAAATCAGAGCTGTATCACGCTAGAATGTTTTGTCCATACTTGCCCCAACTGTTCAGGGTTCGACCTCTGCGGTAGTATAAAGCTGCGCCCTGCGGAGCACCTGGTTGTCCTTGACCTCATTTTCATGGTTCAGTGACTATTTGAAAACAGTTAAGATTTTTTGTAATGTTAATTTCTCTCTTAATTATTATGAGTAATAGGATAACTATATTTGGTATGTACGTACCTTGCAACGTCTTGCAAGGTCCTCGTGCCCGTCTGACTTTCATGAATCAGTGAACAAGGTTAAACTTTGGTGGTCAACTCCATATTCCAAATACTATAATCAATTGGTCTAGTTTATTTGGTGTATGGAATGATTGTAAGGTGTACATATCTAACTTGCAGATGTCCCCTGACCTTGACTCATTTTGATGGTTCGGTTGTCAAAGTTATGTTTTGGTCTGTTTTTCTAATACTATAATAATTGTTCATCGTAATAACTGTATTACAGTACTAGATCAGCACAATTGCCACATTTGGTTAACTTAATTTTTACACAAGTAAGAATCGACCTACAGAGACTTCCGGTTTTTGGTGAGTATCATGTCTTTCAAAAAAGGAAACCATTGAGTGATCGTTGGTATACAAAACTAGTTGAAAGTTGACAACCTTCCTTTTTCCCAGGACCTGGCGTCAGTCGTCTTTTGTCGGTCGTCCCTTGTATTTCTCAATATATTCTCGTCTAAAACTACATTTTACCAAACTTTGCTACTACAAATGTATTACAACTGGGGTATTTAGTTTAAAAAGTATGTCCATTCACCCCGTTTGCAAACCAATATGGTCGCCAAAACAAACAAAAAAGAGGTAAAACGCAAGTTATGTTATTTGCCTTGAAAATGGACATGGATAAAGAAAATCAAACAGAACAAACATGTACGGAATGTTGAGCTCTGCCTATTTAGGTATAAGAAGATGTTATATGAGTGCCAATGTGACAAAATTAACTTTCCGTCCAAGTCAAAGTAAACCATTGTAGGGCAAAGTACGGTCTTCAACACTGAGCCTTGTTTCATCCCTAACAGCAAGATAAAATATCTAGTTTAAAATCTTTCAAACGGGAAAACCAACGGTATAATCTATAAAAGAAGAAAAAAAGAGAAACAATTTTAAACCACATCAACAAACGACAACCACTGATCATTAGGTTCCTGACTAAGAACAGGTGCAAACAAATGCAGCGGGTTTTAACGTTTCACTAGGTACTAACCTTCGCCCTTACCTGACACAATAGTGCAACATATAAAGACTCACTATAAAATATCAATTGAAATGGCTTAACTCAATCAAAAGACGTATTAACACAAATGAACATACATTGAACTATGGCACAATGTAAATACAAAATCAATATAATAAAGGTGAGATCTTCAAAAAAATTCAACAAGACAACCATATAACCTTGAACAAAATACCACCAAATAAAATAACGAACACGGTAAATGTAAATAATTCTGTTGCAAAAATATAAAACAACACGTTTAGTAATTTATTGCGTCCGAAGCGCTTTTCTGGATTTACCTTCATCAGGAACGCTCAAAGCCAAACATTTGAAATCCGAAGATGTATAAGTACCGAAAATCGTTGAAGAGCTATATGATAAAAATACCTAAAATAAATAGCCAAATTCATCTAAAGCCAACTTTGCCTGAGGGAGTTGAAACCTTAGTTTCATAATAATTTCAATTTTTTTTTTTTTTATACAGCAATGGATAACAGAAATATTTGTTTTACAAAATAAATAATTATGTTGTTCATAATACACAAAAAGGGACTGAAAATATATGTCATACCAAACACTTATCAAAGTTGGTATATGATATAAAAAAAGAGAGAGACGAGATATAACCCTGAATAAGTAAACATTAAATAGCTAAAAATCATTACAAATTCTACCAACAGGTCAAATTAACATGAAAGTACGATTTGAGAGTGCTTGCAGTTACTGAAAGCTCGGTCTAAAAATCAAAAATAGTTATCAAAGGTACCAGGATTATAATGTAGTACGCCAGACGCGCGTTTCGTCTAAATAAGACTCATCAGTGATGCTCATATCAAAATATTTATAAAGCCAAACTACAATGTAGTAGAAAGTTAAAGAGCATTGAGGATCCAAAATTCCTAAAAGTTGTACCAAATACGGCTAAGGTAATCTATGCCTGGGATAAGAAAATCCTTAGTTTTTCGAAAAATTCAGTTTTGTAAACAGGAAATTTATAAAAATGACCACATTATTAATATCATGTCAACAGCGAAGTGTTGACTACTGGGTTGGTGATACCCTCTGGGACGAAACTTCCACCAGCAGTGGCATCGACTCAGTAATAATAAATATCATGCATCAGAGACTTAAATCAACTAAAACCCATTCCATGGATTAAGTATTTTAACGTCATGGACAGTCAAAGAAGAAAGGACTTTTGCAATGCCAAGAATAAAAGTATCGACAGGCTGTAGGATATAAAGGAGTACACCTCTATATAGAAAAAAATGAACGTGGATGTGTACAACCCGTTTGAAACGTACAAATTTAGTTATGTTTTCAATTGCGGTGACAAAATAGATATAATTACAGCATCGGTAAGATAGCCTTTATTAAAAAAATAGGTTTAAAGGTTCGATGAGCAGAGTTTACACGGATCACATAGGGATTTCCACGCTTTTAATACAATATTATCGTAAAATTTAGGATGTGAAATACCGTTTTTTATAAGTTTACTACAAGTTCAGACAAATTTACTTAATATCAAATCTTTGAAAGAATTTAGTCAATGTTTTAAGTAATTTAAGGTAACGAAATCCCTGACGTTTTACTTTACCAGTGATGCATCGATGCGTTCGTTTAAATATTTGACATCAATACTCTCACGGGCATAACGGAGGAGTTGGGATGTATGAACACCGTATGATGGAGGCGAAGAGACATTCCGTCTAAAAAATGACAACTAACAATAGGAATGCAAAATCGTATCTTTTGTCGTATATTTTAATATGGAGTTTCTCTTTAGAAATCGAAATGTTGAAATCTAGAAAAGGACAACTACTGCTGTTTATATTAGATTTGGTTATAGTAAATTTCGTTAGTATATTTAGAAAACTCTGGATTATTTAATGAAAAAATATCATCAACATAATGAGGCAGACTTAACTATATCTGTTGTATCTTTTATCTCTAGTTTGAAGGGATAGATGTTTTCAACATAGTCACCAAATGTTGAGTTATTTAGTGAGAGAACATCATCTATATAGCGGAAAGTAAAGTCAAAGGATATTGCTTACTTCTTTTGTTTCTTCCTAAGAAGTTCAAGTCTGAAGTCGGCCTCATTAGAATAAAGGCATCAGTTTTCAAATAGCAAAATTTGGCACAATTGAATCCCATTGGAATGCCTATACATGTAGTTGTTAAAACACGTCCTCGAGCTCCAAACGTAACAAATATGTTGTCAATCAAGAAATCAACTTCTTGTTAATGTCAGTTTCACAGATTTTGTTTTGATTTTTTTTGTTTGAATCAGAGTTATTCTTTACAAAGTAGGATTTATTCCTCCCTAAGACAAGATACTTGTATCTACGATGGCCATTCTTTTTTTATGAAACAAAGCAATGTTAGCTCTTTCAA